>JAXCLQ010046423.1:1884-20185 GCA_035584115.1 Cedrela odorata | reverse complement strand
TACATTTTCATAAATAAATACATTATTATTTCTATTTATAACTAATTAGTCTCTAACCCTATTAAAATAACAAAAGTACCATCTAATATTGAATTTTATATAACTTAATACTAAAAAATATTTTAATTAATTAATTTTTTTATAGGAATTAGGGACTTATTTGTAATATACAGATAAATTATGTTCTTATTTTATAATTATATAAAATATTAGGAAGCCAGATGGTATTAACCTTCTTGTTTTTGTTGAAAGGGAATTTAAACAGAGGAAAGCTTAAAAAAGCAAAGGGTCATAACTTACGAGTCTCTCTCAACACCCTGCCTCGTGCCGCCCGCCCGCCTGCCTGCCTGCCTGCCTGCAGTCTGCAACTTCACTCACTCACTCACTCACTACCCACCATCTCCACCTACTTACCTTTATTGCTTCGTTTGCCTTTGCCTTAAAATTTTTTTTTTTTTTGGGTCCATCAATCTATCCTAATTTTCCTCCTTTTAATTTTGCTATCTCAATTTGTCCCCATATATATATATATATATACCCTTCTCTTTTCCTTTTATTTATTTTAACAATTCCCCCCACTTCCAAATACTCTTTTAACTAATTTGGTTTGATTGATGGAATAATCTAAAATCTATATACACTGGGAAGTTACCATTTGTCCAATAACGAATCAAGAGATTAAACAAATAAAGTTAAAGATGTAATATGAGTAATATCATGCCAAATACAAGGCTCATTTCAAAGTTAGTTTCTGTGTCACATTCCAAACTTTGCTTGAAAAAGAAGATGCCACATTTGCAACCCACCTCAACCGAAAGCGCTTGTGAGATTGACAACGTGTATGCCACGTACGATTATCTTCCACCTTACACAACTCTCCACGTGTCAACGATCTCATTAATTGCCCCCATCTATTTACCTCGCCACTTTCTTTCCCGTTAATTAAAACTCCCAACTTTAACGACGCATTTCTCTCCTCTCCCCCTCCCCACACCCCCCCCTCCCCTCTCTCGACTTCCGGTGGTGCTCACCGGGACCCTAAACTTGCCGGAGGACCGTTGAAGTTTTCGGCGAGGCTTGAAACTGTGAAATGAAAAGCCTTTTTTGCATTACAGAGTTCTCAGATCAAAACTCTTGGGAAAATATGTCTCTGTGTTTAGTGTTCTCCTGAAGTTTTCCCAAATTTGAAGCTCAAAGTCTTTGATTGATTTCTGCTCATTTTACTTCACCTTCCCAGAATAAAAAGGAAGATCCTTTTCATTTCCTTGCCATTTCGACTAAAGTTTTTGGTGCTTAATGTTTCCCATTAACTGTATTTCAGTCTCTTGAAGTCTCTTCTTTGACTCATTTCTTCTCCTTTCAGCTCCAAATCTAGCCGTTAAAGGTTTTTTTTTTCAGAATTATTTTAAAGTGTACGTTAGTGTTTTTAGCGGTAATTTCGCATGGCTTTGTAGTGTTTTTTGGTTCTGTACTTCTGTTTTGTTGAGAAGCAAACAATGCGAGCAATGTTGAAGGTGAAAAGCATGCTCAGTTTACTCACATTTCTTGTTCTGGCTCCGGTTTTAACAAGATCTCTGAACCCATCTCTCAACGACGACGTTTTGGGGCTGATAGTGTTCAAGGCAGACATTCAAGATCCCAATGGAAAGCTTGCATCTTGGAACGAAGACGACGACACTCCCTGCAACTGGTTCGGCGTCAAATGCAACTCGAGATCCAACCGGGTCATCGAGCTCACCCTCGACGGGTTATCTCTTTCGGGTCGGATCGGTCGTGGCCTTCTACAGCTTCAATTTCTGAGAAAGCTCTCTCTCTCAAGTAACAATCTTACTGAAAACATTAGCCCTAATCTTGCAAAGCTTCAAAATTTAAGAATCATTGATTTAAGTGGGAATGGTCTATCTGGGTCAATCCCGGATGACTTTTTCAAACAATGTGGGTCATTGAGAGTGATATCTTTGGCTAAAAATAAGTTTTCAGGGAAGATACCAAGTAGTTTGAGTTTATGTTCGACTCTTGCCACTATTAACTTGTCATCTAATCAGTTTTCTGGGCCTTTACCATCTGAGATTTGGGGTTTGAGTGCACTAAGAACACTTGATTTATCAGATAATTTATTAGAGGGTAAGATTCCAAAAGGTGTCGAAAGATTGAACAATTTGAGAGTGGTTAACTTGAGGAAGAATAGGTTTTCTGGGTCTGTTCCTGATGGGATTGGTAGTTGTTTGTTGTTGAGGACTATTGATTTTAGTGAGAATTCACTTTCTGGGAACCTTCCAGAGACAATGCGGAAGCTTAGCTTGTGTAATTTTTTGAGTTTTAGGGAGAATTTGTTTTCTGGTGAGGTTCCGGTGTGGATTGGAGAAATGAAGAGACTTGTGACTTTGGATCTTTCGGGAAATAATTTTTCTGGTAAAGTTCCTGTTTCAATTGGTAACCTTCAGTGGCTGAAGGTGTTAAATTTTTCTACAAATGGTTTAACTGGGAGTTTGCCTGAATCTATCGGGAATTGTGTAAACCTTGTAGCCTTAGATTTTAGCCAGAACTCGATGAAGGGTGATCTACCTCAATGGATTTTTAGCTCTGGTTTAAACAAAGTTTCTCTCTCAGAGAAGAACATTAATGAAAGAGTGAATGGTCCTTTAGCTTCTTTGGCAGGGAGCTCACTTGGAAAGCTACAAGTCTTGGATTTGTCACATAATGAGTTTTCTGGTGAGATTGCGTCAACCATTGGGGTTTTAAGCAGCTTGCAGTTGCTGAATCTGTCAAGCAACTCACTTGTAGGTCCTATTCCAACGAGTATTGGAGAGTTGAAGGCACTGAATGTTCTTGACTTGAGTGAGAATTGGTTAAATGGAAGCACTCCCATGGAAATTGGTGGAGCTTATTCTTTAAAGGAATTGAGGCTGGAGAGGAACTTGCTAGTTGGGAAAATTCCAACTTCCATTGAGAACTGTTCTTCTCTTGCATCTTTGTAAGTATTTTCGCTCTGCCTTACATTTAGGTTATCTTTCTCTTTTCTTTTGTTTTTTGGAAATTATTTTGCATATAAGAACATGTGCCCCAGTTGAATTGCATTTAGTTTAATGGCCAGAGTTGTATATCCCGGCATTCCTAAATTAGTGAAGCAGATAATACATTTTGTTCTATTGACAGGCTTCTCTGTTCTTGTTTGTTATTCCTCTTTTGGTTGGATTTCGTAGGATACTGTCGAAGAACAACCTAACTGGCCCAATCCCGGCAGCAATAGCAAAACTTGCGAACCTACAAAACGTTGACTTGTCTTTTAACAGCCTCACTGGAGGCTTACCCAAACAGTTGGCAAATCTTGTCCACCTTTTATCCTTTAACATTTCGCACAACCATCTACAAGGTGAACTGCCTGCTGGTGGGTTTTTTAACACCATAGCACCTTCCTCGGTCTCGGATAATCCATCTCTTTGTGGCTCTGCCGTCAATAAGTCTTGCCCAGGAGTCCTTCCCAAACCTATTGTCCTTAATCCGAACTCCTCTGACTCCACTACTAGTTCAGTACCTCCAAACCTCAGCCACAAAAGAATCATCCTTAGCATATCTGCTCTCATTGCCATTGGTGCAGCTGCTGTCATTGTCATTGGTGTGGTTGCTATCACTGTCCTCAATCTTCGTGTTCGCTCATCAACATCTCGATCTGCTACAGCCCTCACATTATCTGCTGGGGATGACTTCAGTCATTCCCCCACCACAGATGCCAACTCTGGCAAGCTTATCATGTTTTCAGGGGAACCTGACTTCAGCACAGGAGCTCATGCTCTGCTCAACAAGGACTGTGAGCTTGGGCGTGGCGGTTTTGGAGCTGTCTACCGCACAGTCTTGCGAGATGGCCATCCTGTTGCAATCAAAAAGCTTACCGTCTCAAGTCTTGTTAAGTCCCAAGAGGATTTTGAAAGGGAAGTTAAGAAACTGGGAAAAGTCAGGTGCCCTAATCTTGTGACTCTTGAAGGTTATTACTGGTCTCAATCATTACAGCTCCTAATATACGAATTTGTCTCTGGTGGAAGTTTGTATAAGCATCTCCACGATGGATGTGGTGGGGATTTTCTTTCATGGAATGATAGGTTCAATATAATTCTGGGGACAGCGAAAAGCCTGGCTTACTTGCACCAGTATAACATTATTCACTACAATATAAAATCAAGCAATGTCTTGATAGACAACTCAGGTGAACCTAAATTGGGAGATTATGGTTTAGCAAGGTTGTTGCCAATGTTAGACGGATATGTTTTAAGCAGCAAGATCCAGAGTGCTCTTGGCTACATGGCACCGGAGTTTGCCTGCAGAACAGTGAAGATCACCAAGAAATGTGATGTATACGGCTTCGGTGTTTTGGTTCTGGAAGTTGTTTCTGGGAAGAGGCCTGTCGAGTACATGGAAGATGACGTGGTGGTGCTTTGCGACATGGTTAGAGGGGCATTGGAAGAAGGCAGAGTGGAGGAATGTGTTGATCAGAGGTTGCAGGGTAAGTTCCCGGCTGAGGAAGCAATTCCAGTAATGAAATTAGGCTTGATTTGCACATCGCAAGTGCCATCCAATCGGCCAGACATGGGAGAGGTCGTTAACATATTGGAACTGATCAGATGCCCTTCACAAGGCCAAGAGGAGTTAATATGATTTCTACTTAATGTTTTCAGAAATTCTGAAAAGGGATTTGCAATGGCTTATCCGGCGAAGAGGAATCCGGTTTGTTCATTAGCTTAGAGAGAAGAAAACCGATTGTTGTAATATTTTTGCCATCCTTCTTGTATTGTTTCTTCTTCCTGTCTGTTTCCAGTTTATGTTTGTAATTTCTTCTCTACGTCACCGGATTCCTTTTCACCGGGTTCCAATTTGGGACCCTTTATGATATTATTACCCCGATTACAAATCTTCAGTCTTCTACTTCCATTTTGTATTGTAAATGTAGCATTAACTTCCGATAGTAGGCAAATTGAGGAGGGCAATATTTTGTCTGATTTAGGCAATTAAATGAACCGTCTCCATTAATGTAATGGTACTTATCTCCATTAACCCTTTTATATCTTTCTCTTCTTATAGAAGTAGAAGTACAATATGGTCAAACTGACGATCAATGTTATCTTGTGCAATTTGTTATTTCCGGGGCAAATTTGACTTCTTAACTCAACTAATAAACTATAAAGAAAGATTGTCCCAATTATCAAAATCATGTGTTTCCAATGATAACAATGGAGAAGGCATTGAAATAAATAATTTTAAGTCAAAATGACTCTCAAGAACATGAGGACTCTGAAAGATTCTTAGCGCCTACTTCCAAGCAGTAATCTTCATTGCTCAGTAGAATAATGAAAAGCAAGTAGAAAACAGTGAAGAAAAGGGAAATGTGTGGGGTAAACAAAATAAATAAAGAGAGAGCTAATCCATGCCTTCAAGATAAAGTTTGTGAAGGTATGGAATTAGAATATTACGTAACATAATTCTGTCGGAATAGAACCACTCATCTTTTTTATTATCTAGCCATCTCTTTAGGTTCTAATTATGAACTTTTTCTTAAATGCATTCCTTGTTTCTTTCATTTGTAACTCTCTTCCTTGTTCCTTATTCCAATGGTTTACACAGATCAATCACATGGGTTAAGCTTTTTTCTTTTGTCAGTTAAGTCCTTGCCTATTTTATAAACTCAGAAATCCATTTAAGTGAATTTTACCTACAAAAAAAATGTATCCTGAGTCCAAGATTTTAGGTTTTAACATTTGCAAAATCATGTGCATGGATAACAAGAAATGAGTTGTCCCTAGTGGAGTTTTTTAAAGAAGGTGTTTGGCCCAAGACACCTAATAATAGATTAGCTACTTTGTCATCATCAACGATCACATGGGGCTACTTAATAGGTCTTCATTTTGTTTATTGAGAGAGGAATATACAATCTCTTCTTCGATTACTGGAAATGACACAGAAAATACCTACCCTTTTTTGTATTATAATTAGAAGAGCTTGACCACATTATCTGATTTCTAGTATTATATTTTAACCTCTTTCTGCTCCAACCACAAATTATCAAAGATTAATCAACTTTATAAAAATTAACTTAAACCCAAATGCAGGGCAGCACATTGCCCAATACAAAAGACTCGTGCGCACAAATGCCTTGAGGACAGATTGGTCAATCGAATTTTGAACTTCAATTTCTAGAGGAATGACATTGGCATCGCAACCTCCTGCACTATTTGGAAAGAATAGATAGTACATGAAAAGAAAAGAAAAGAAGAAATGAAATCATTATTTGGGGCGAGGAGAAAGTGTTGCCTTTAAAAAATTATCAGCACTTGATATTATTTTCAATTTTGAATATAAATTTCAGTTGCTTTATTGAGATGCAAAGTGATACCATCCAGCTTTTGGCAAGCACAGAGCAGTGGTGGATAATTGAGAGCATATATTTATGGTGGATTGGTGGGTGGAGGGAAAATGTAACCCTTTTTCTAGATACCCACTTGATTTATTTTTTATTTATTTATGAAATTTGAGTGTGCATTTGCAGATTTGCCATTTATTTTTTAAGAGAATTATCTGGGCCTGTGATTGAAATTCACCATTCTCAAAAGCAACTTCAGGAAAAGGACATTTCATGAATGTTTATTATGAACCTTTTTAACAGTTTGGAAGTTGAATACTGTTCTGAGCATGATCCAGTTTTCTATCTGTTTCCTGCCAGGGTGGAAGAATCAAGCTTCTGGTAAAAGCATTTTAAAGCAATTCTTGAATTGCTTTTGAGAATTGAATTATTCTACTAATCAAATCCTTTAAATGCCATTATCATAATAGAAGTAATCACAGAATTCCTGAACTAATCAAAGAATACTGTACAAGATTGCGAGGGAAAAACCTGAGGGAAAACAGAAAAGAAACTACACTCTTAAATTTTTAAAAAGAGAGAGAGAACAAACTTGTTTTTACATACCAAAGTTGTTTTTATTGATCCAATTCCAAACTTGCTTTAACATCATTACAGTATGATGAATAATTTGACAGTCATTTTCTCTTTGTGTCCTCTGCCCATCCTACTTCGCTTTGTAAATCTACAAATTTTTTCTTTTATCTGTTGTTTGTATTTGTTTTCCTAATCCAAGGCAATTGAAGAACTTTTACCTATTCTTAATGTAATCATTCCAGTCACTTTCCCATCCATCTCTATCAGAAGACTTTGCAGTTAGGCCATTTACTGATCAATTTTCCAGTTCATCTGCACTCTGTGACTTCTCTGCCTTTATCTCATCCCACTTGTCACCCCAATCTCGATCCCATGCTTCCGCTATTTTCAAGTTGCCAGCTGCAAGGGACTCTGGCTTCGCCATTTCAAGGTCCTGATACGGCACTCCATCACCCTGCCGCTTGTTTTTCTTGGACTTGCAGCAAGCCCAGGTCACTCCAGTGATCAGAACTGTTAAAAATAATAGGTAAGCTCCATACATAAAGAGTTCCATGAGTGACATAAAATGAAAAGTGCTTCAAAATTCTGTCACTTATACTGACCGTCTGATGAGAATTACGCATTCCCCATATCCAGCATTTAATACTATGGATGGTCTCACCAAAACTGGCCGAGATATTGATCTGAAACAGAAGTATTAGAACAACTTAGCTGATTAAAAGTGGAGCTTTTGAAACAAAGGCCAAGTTCCTCAAAAGAGGGCACATTATTTTTCAGACTCAACTTGAAATCTCGAAACCATTTTTTGACCACCCTAAAATGTATTACCATCAAAATGAAGTGTCCAGTTTGTCCGAAAGAAAAAAATCATCAGTATGGTATCCAAGAATAAAGAGCAGAGGTTCTGAAAACACACCTTTTGGTCTCCTTGTTTGGGTATTTCTATATTTGAGAATGTAGTCTTAGGGTGTGAAATTGTAACATTGACTTTCAGAGGGCTATTTCCACCATTATTGACAAATAAAAATGCTTCTTCAGGAGCTTTACAGGAAGTGAAAATTAAGCATTTTCTACTAAAAAACTAAGAATTAAAACTGAATTCTACCCCAGAATTTAGCTGAAAACTAATATATCAATAAACTTGTGCTACACTATTATCAAGCTTTAGAGCACCCAAGTTTACTTAATAATTTTAGTCCACAAAAGTGAAGAGAACAAGCAACTATCAACAAATAAATGACAGATTCAGAGCATAATGACAAATTACACACCACCTAAAAACAGGTTTTCATGAGGCTCAATGGTCTAGAAATGTAGAACTATATTGAGTATCGACAATCATATTTTAATCTGATAACCCAGAAAGAATATTAAAGAAAACCTTACTTGCGATAAATCACAATACGGATACTGTTTTCATTCGTTTTTGGTATGTAATTACCTTGGCATATATATTAACATTTCTCCTCCACTTATGCATTGATATGCATCCTAACTCATAAAGGCCACTGAAATATGCTACAACAATATATTCGTATAATCTTGACGATACCATACCCCTGATGGTTCAAGCTTTACTAATTTTCGAACCAAAGAGGGAGCAGACCCATCAAAAACAAGCGTTAGAATGAAGAAAATAACAAATGCTTAAGTGGGTTGGATCAATTTCATGATAATCAACGGCAATTGCATGACTTGTTCAAGTCAATGTGAATGTTACGGAGTTTCTTCCTCTTCTTCTTCGTAACGTCCATTGTCTTTTAGAGGCGCACGGTCAATCATCCATGGGCTCCGATTCTGACGTGCCATCGTTACGCAGCATTGTGCATTGTGCATTGTGCATTGTGATTATCATATATATATATATTTAAATTAAATTATGATGAAGATTATTGATAATAAAATAGTTGTAAATTTGTACATGACAACATAATTTAAGTAACCTAATTTAATAATCATTTATTTTTATTTTGTGTTTTAATTAAACAAATTATTAATATTTTAACAAATTCTAAAAATGCAAAAATAAAATAGAATTTATATGTACAAATATTGTTCATTGAACTTATATTTTATATTATTGTAAAAATAAAAAAATAAAAATTGTATAGTTTGATAATTCATTTGATGACAAAACATAGAATTAATTTTGTGGAGCCCACAAATTAAGCGTACTCACAAAGCAATAAGATGCGAGAGCCCACATCTGATTCTTCGTTCTTCAACTTCCGAACTGCTTCTCTGGCTCTCTCTCTGCAATAAGAAACGACGTCGTACCGTGCTTAAACCTCCCTCGTTCAACCCCTTTCCATCTCTTTCTACGCTGTCGTTTCTTCTAGATGTATCATTTCATCCCAAATGTATAAACCCTAAAAATCTCCTTTCACGCTATTAAATTTTCGGAATCGATTAATCCAGTAATGTCGTCGGATGAAATTTCGTTGAACGGATTAAATACGCCGCTTGTCTTCCAAGACGACGCTTTGCGGTCGTTTAACTGCCAGCAGCACCGAATTGGAGATCCGGGTCCTAAGACCCGAGAACTAACAGGATTCATCGATGACAAGATGTTCTCCGTCGACCGTGACCGTTATTTTCGGACTCAGCCCTCCATTTACGCAGAAAACTCTGGCAGTCGGGATCCACAGCAGGGTCGTGACTGGAACGACAACGCCACGTCACCCAGCAGCGAAGAATCGGACGGCGAAGACGATGATGTTGACGACGACGAAGACGATGATGACGTTGATGAAGCTGACAAAAATAACAACCATAATAATCATAGTAATAGTACGAATTGTAATAATAACAATAATAGTACGAATTGTAGTTCGATAGCAGCAGTGGGAAAAATGGGGAATGGAAAAGCGAAGAATCAACCAAGTTTTGGTACGTAATTTTGTGTGTGTTGAGTGAGTTTTTTTTTTTTTAAATTTTTTTTAGAGTTTTAATTTATTGTATTTGCATTATTGTTACTAGGAAAGAATGGTAACGCGGTGCAGAATATTCATAACAGTGCAATTGTTACGGTGGCGGATGCCGATGGTGACATGTACTACTCGCAATATTTGCAACAGGGGACAGAAGGTTCATCTGGCTCTGGGCAGAAAGAGTGTGCTATGGTGGATAACGGATGTGGGATTAGTGGGTCTGGAGACTCGTTAAGGTCTATTTTGTCCGATCCTGTCACGTAAGACCCGCCGCTATGTATTTATGTTTAATACAATTCGTGTGTATTTTAGCAGTTTTGATTACTAGTTGAGATGCATTAGTGTTGGATAATTGTAGTCATATGGTCCATATGGTAAATGTTATTTGTGTACTTTGCGAAATTAAAATAGTCACTTGGTTTAGTGGTTTTAGATGCTAGTTTTGTGTTGCTGAGATGGGTTTTTAACGTGTTGTGGCAAAGTTGATCTCGATTGTATATCTACTGCAGTGAGGGGCTTAGGGTGATGGATATGATTGTTGGCTCCTCTGACCGGGAATTTGTTGTCTATGGCTGAAATAATTTGTTTTTGTGTGGAATTCTTTATTTGATATTTCCTTTAGTAAATATTTGATGTTATTGTTAGTATCTCATGAGTCTATCTTTACCTTGTGAAACCCAGGGGAGCTCTCATGGATGATGCGATAATATTGCCTTGTGGACATTCTTTTGGAGCTGCTGGAGTACAGCATATTATTAGAACGGTCAGTTCCCAGTAAATACTTTTTGAAAATTTTAAAATTGATTATAATTCTTGCACATGCTAGCAGAGCTCTGTTACCACATAACAATTATGATTGTTGGTTGCAAAATCTCTGAAACAAATCTCATGCACCAGCATCTGTATTAAACATCCTTATTGCCTTGTAAGTGTACTGTGACTCGGGGATTGGTATGCTTTATTTTTTTTTTTTTAGACACAAAACCACCTTTTTTGTTGCTTTCATGTGCATTTTCTGTGATTTTTGTGAGCCATGTTTTCCTGTCTTGTACCCTGGGTATTGCATTTCTGTCTTGATATGATCTAACTTAAAGGAATCTTAAGTGCATTCACCTATTTCATACTAAGACTAATGGAGTTCTTAATCCTCTGTTGCATTACCAGAAAGCTTGCTACACCTGTTCGCGGCCTGTTTCAGAAGACTCAATAGCCCCTAATCTCTGTAAGTAAATATTCTGTTGTCCCTGAAGAACATCATATAGCTTCCGCTTAAAAATTTGATTGTCTCTATACTTTTGTCTCAAGTTACCCATTACAGCAAGTTACATTAAATCTGACATAGATTGGAAAGTTGTCACTGGGACGGTGAGCATAGACCCTTCAAATGGTATCTGTATTTACATATTGGAGGGGTTGGAAGAAGGGATGGGTCCCAAATATAGCACAGGACTGCAATCATTATATTCATGCATATGATATTCATCTCTTCCAGAACTTCCTCTGATAACTTTGTTTCTCTTAATTGCTGTACATTACAGCTCTTCGAGCTGCGGTGCAAGCATTTCGAAGGGAGGAAGAATTACAGTTTTTTCGCACATATAAAAGGAAGAGGGAGAGGTTTGACCAGGTATGTGTGTTTCAAATTTTACTAAATATGTATAGTTTGGGCTGCTAGATTTGTCTTTCCTTGAGGTGGTTAAGAAATCTCTCTCTTTTTCTTGTTACATGGTTGATGGTAGGAAATATGGTTCTTCCCTATTTGATGTTGATGCAATTCACCGTATTTTTGTTTTCTAAGATTCCATTATGGCCTGTTCTATTATTCCATTTCTCATGCATTATTGTTTTGGAGTTGAAAGCCAGCCTTATGATCTACATCTGCTATGTATTATGAATAAATCTTTCTTTTGAATGCCCATTTTTTTTTTCCGTGTAGGACAAGGGTAGTTATGGTGACTCAAATCTCATGGATCCTCCAAGGGGTAGAGGTGTTCAGTTTCCATTTGCTGTGACCGACCGGGTAATCATAAAGGTTTGTCCAGCAAAGTCCCTAGTTTTTTAATAATGCGTGTTCGTATTAGTGTAAATTTATAATGAGAGAAATAATTGGATCAGGGGAACAAAAGGACACCACAGCGCTTCGTTGGACGCGAGGCTGTTGTAACTACACAATGCTTAAATGGATGGTTAGTTGTGTTCTACTGATCCTTTCTCTTCATAACAGATGTTAAGGCTTGTCATATGGTGGACACCTAGTTCCTATGATTTTCTAGAATGTATTTTTTGAATTACTTTTTCCGTACTTGGTCTTCTTTCTGACGTTTTTGCATAATGATAATCACGACACCTTGCCAACATCTTACATATATTCAGATTTAATCAAGTTTATCAATTTGCTTCAATTACCAAACCAAGTCATATAATCATCTCTTTCAAGAAATCACTTACCAATCGATTGTATGGTCTGTTTTATGCTATTTCACTCACATGGATTTCGTTAATAGGTATGTGGTGAAGACATTGGACAATGCTGAGAGTGTGAAATTACAGTATCGCTCACTCGCTAAAGTTTCAGATAATTCATCCTCAAAGCCAACATCAAGCAAGTTGACACCAAACTGGCTTTAGACTCTGCTGTAAAGAGAATACTTCTTACTAGGATGAGATACTTCATTGAATATACGCCACATTTGAAATATATAACCTAATTCTGTTGCTCAAGTCGTCCTGTTACTGTTGTAGCTGCTTTATTCTGACCATCATTGTAATATATGCCTTGTAAAATAATAGAAGCCCTTTCACAATGCAACTTAACAACTAGAATGCATTTGAGATTCTAACAGTACATAATCAATTTTGTTTTAGGACATTTAGAACATGAGCAGCTATATCCGTGTTCACATTTTGATCGTGTACAAATATGAATGTAATGTAATCATTGCGTGTTTAATATACTATTGGAAGGTTCATCCTGAAGAGCATGCTTATAACAATAATGCATTTCTGTAGAAGTGAAACAACAAAATTGGAAATGAAATCTGATTTCATTATGCATTGAAGAGGAGTACATCAAGAAACATGAAGCTGTTTAAATTACAATTCTCACAACTATTTGAATGCAACATTGGAAGTTATAACAATCAGATTCTACTATTACACTAATAAAGGATGTCAAATAAATTTGAATCAACTTCTATTGTTACATCACTTTCCACACAGCAAGAACTGATGCTAATCACTAGTTTTCTAGGCTAATCTAAAGGGAGAGAAGTCACTATAATCAGACAGACTGGAGGAACAGCAAACTGTAGTAAAGATCAGCAACAGGAAACATTTTCCTTTGACGCAAGGAAATTGCATGTTGAATAAACGGAAGCTGCAGCTGCCCTAATAGCCAATTCCTTCTCTGAGCTATCTGCTTCTGTCGATCTGCAGAATGAAAATATCATAATTATATTAATAACTCTAGGGATGTCATCACCTTTACAAGCAGAACTGAATGTACTGACAAAGTAGAATGTAATGCAATCCTATGATTGTCACACGGCTTTTGTCAAGGACAATTGACTGCTTACAACCAAGATAAAACTTGAAACATTCACCACAAACATACGGTCATATTAGATTTCTTTCAAATTTCATGCATCTTTTCAACTTTGGACACAGAAAAAAGTAAGAACCGAATTGCATGTGAGATAACACGCGTTGAAGTTTGGAATTGTGATAAATTGGTACAGTGCTTGTACAAATAACTAGAAGAACATGATGCTCAGAAAGCTTTACCTGGAGTCTTGTACTGATGTTGTTCCCGGATGTTGGAAACTGTAACCTGCGTTCATGTCAATATATTGCAGGCCTTGATCACAATGCAGTTGCATTTTTTTAACTTGGCTCAACCAGCTTTCCTAAAATTTAAAACCAAGAAGGAGATCAAACTTCTACTCTTTTGTAAATATACTGCACAAGAAATTTAATGGAGAAAAAAAAATTCATTCCATAATGGACTGTGGGGTAGTATTTAAATACAATGAAAAATCGATAATGCAAAGCAAGGGGTAAGTAAAGCAAAAACAATAGCTTTAGCAACTTGATGTTATTTTTGAAGTAAAAAAATGTTTTCAGTACTATTGAAAAGATGGGATAAGAATACTTTAATAACAACCACTGAAATCAAATCCTTATTTTCAAATGGACAAAAGGATTTAGTTGAGTTATGTACCCCGAGTCCCTAGACCTCAACCTTACAACATAGATCTGAAGACCATAAATTTTATCTTCAACAAATCACCACGAATTCAATTTCTTGAATATGTAAATGAATAGCAACTGCTTCTACTATTATACTCACAAGCTGCTTCTCTTCTTCAGTAAGTGCTTCATCCATCTGATTAAACAATATGTTCCATCTTTCTTGATGCATATGGGCAGTTGCATTGTTGGAAAATCCATCAACGGGATTTTTTCTGACATTGGGATCATTTTCTTGACTGGAGGAGAATTCTTTTGAAATTAAAAAAGGCAACTCTGTCCTGATTACAGCCTCGACTCTCTTCTTGCTGCGTCGCAATGCTGCAAGTACAAAATGGAATACATTACTCCATCAATCTAAGAACATACTCAACTCTCAATGGAATCCACTAACCATTTGAAGAAAAGAGCAATACCTGACAACCTTCCTTTGATATCCTGATGAAGAAGCTCCAGCCATTGAGAAGCAACAGAAGCAGCTGCAACAACAAAGAAACATTGCAATCTGTCAAACGTTGCCTATAAATTTTTGCCAACTACTCATTTCTTCAAGTACCGAGAACTTATTATAATCTCTTTCTCTTACACAATTAACTTTTAAATTATTTTGATAAATTGACATAAGGAAGTAAATATCTAAAAAAAAGAAAAGAAACTAGCTATCAGATATTCAAATGCTGACCTTTCGCAGATAGAGACAAAGCACTGGGTAAGTTTGTTGATTCCTCATTAGACAACGTGCAAGCATTTTCCGATGCCTTAGTTGATGATGACAACTTCAGTGCTAGTGCATCATATTCACAGTCGACCATGCTTGAGTCACCATCTGCACTTTTGTCCTCTGACATCGAAGGGTAAGATTTGTTCAGTGGCATTGAGTGCCCACTTGCCTGCATGCTGCCATATAAAGTATTTGGAAGCCTATCTTCATAAGAATGAATGAGTCGATGTAAACCAGAATCATTAATTTTTTCTGGGTCCTTGAAGTTACCAATATCTTTAATTCCGCTTTTCAAATAGCTTGACTGTTTGCTTCCAGAGTAACTGTTCTCACATTTTTCAGACTTTACTATAGCCTCTATAATGGAATAGACCTGTTTCCTATTTCGTACATTGTTAATAATCCCAGGATTCAAATCATTAAGCAATCCACTTGGAGCAGCAATCTTTGTGAACCTGTCAATGTTTTCCCTTTTTGCAAGCTCCATCTTTTTCTTTTGTGTGTCATTTTTACTTTTCCTCCCACGTTGCTTTGGCATTGGTGGTATCCCTCCTTGAGAAGATGAGAGAAAACTATTTTGAACTGATATACCTCCGTGAGAAGATGAGAGGAAACCGTTTTGTTTCATCTCCTTCCAAAGTCTCATCGAATCTTTCTCCTCCACCGGTCCAGTGGAACTTCCACACTCAGAAATATCTCTAACTTTCAAAGGATTATTATTTTTGTAAGGATAAAATGGGTCTTGGTTAACTGAGCTAGCAACATCTTGTGCATTAAGATCCAAGCCTATACAAATTGAGGGCACACAATTGTTATCAGGTTCCTTATTGTACTGTGCAAGCAGAGATGATGGCTGGTCAGAGTTTTTAACACATTTTGGATTAGCATCACGGGCCGAATTATTGGCTATACAATCATGGGAATTGAGATCGGGAAGTCCAGGAGCAACATCTATCACAACTTGTGATGTATTCCTTCCTTTTCTTTCCACTTCTGAAGCCTCCAAATCCAAGGTTAAAGGCACCTCAGTTACTTGGGAAATCTCTTCTTCATCATACTGAAAAAGATCACTAGCTTCTTTGTTTTTCAAAGATTTTGAATGATGGGTATTGATTTCTGCGGCATAAATGCAAGAACAAATCGATTTGCACATCAAATACTGTCTCATTTGTAAACGCAAATCTGACGAAAACCAAATCACTAAAACTGAAGCAGAAGTTTCAAATCCAAAACAAATGTGCAAACCATATAAATTTCCTAGACTTGACATGTGAATTCAACAGACAAATTAAATTTCAAAACAACTAAGTTGACAAGTATCTTAATTCAAAGCTTAAATTCATCGCATATCAATGAAAATAAAGAAAATTTTCTCTCAAAAAGGGCTAAATATATATAATTACTTAAGAATAAACTGAATTAAGAACTCATGGTAACTCAAATTCAAATTTTTAAAGATGCCTTAACCCATTATTAACATCCGCAAGACCAGAAATTTAAAATTTGACAGTAATTACCTTCAGATTGAAACACAGAATCAAGATCTCTCATTTTAACTCGTTTTCGAGCAACTTCATGTTTCTCCCCCAGTTCGTCACTGCTCCGCTTCTCGCCCGCCTCCTAAAACAACCCCCAAAAACACATATAAACAAATTCCCTCAAATTCAAACAATCATAAATTTTCTTAAAAAAAAAAAAAAAAAAAAAGAACCAACCTTTGTATCGGATCTGGGTACCAACGAAGACTGACCCAAACCACTTTCTAAATCGCAAGGATCCTCCATGGCCTCAAAATCCCACTTCAAATTCCAGACAATACACCAACCCTTGACTCAAATTCAAGAAATATCAGTCACGGGTCGGTCAAAGAAATGACAAAGATTGAAGAATCTTGGTTCTTCCAGTGAGAAAACCTTTATTCTTCACCAAAATGGGAAGATGCCACAGACGAAGATAATCTTTACAAAAGGGGTAAGTAACTGAGTTAGGGTTTGAACTTTGAAGTGGGTGTTGATGGCAACGCGGATCTGTTGGGTTTGAAACTTTATATAAATTTTTTTTTTTATTTGAATTAAAACAAGAAGCGCGAATTCGAAGGTTGTCTTTTGTTGAAGTTTCGCACTTCAAACATTGTTTGTTTGTTTTCTTGGTTAATAACATATGGGTACCTACTATTTTATATTTTTCTATATATGTAACTAATAGATCCCTTATTATCTTTATTAAAATAAAATATTTTAAGGGTGAGAGTGACTTCGGTAGTGTTAGGGACATATTTATTACAAATGGAAAGAATATGTATTTCTTTGTGAAAACGTCAGACTTAAGGGACCGAATATTATTGTTATCATGTCTGTTTGTGTTTGTGGGGTCGAGTTTTCAGTTTGAAATAAGATTAAGAGGGAGGCACACTACATTTACGTTTAGGCTTTCTCATAATTTTATTTATTTATGAATTTAAGCTATTTATCTCATTAAATTATAATATTTAAAAAATAATAAATAAATAAATTCAATTATTTTAAATATATATAAAACTAATTTAATCCGTTAAAACTATTGAAAACAACCGAACCCAATTAAAAATAATTGAATTGAATCTTGAACAATCCTTACAAACTTTTTATAAAATCTTGAAACATTGTATTGTATTTTATATAAAAACAAAAAATTGAAACAAAATTAAAATTTTAATGTTTTAAATTTTTAAATTTTTTATAAACAATTTTAAATTAAAAATAATAACATTTTGAAATGCAAGGTACATTGGATATAAATCTAATACAAAATTTAATATTTCTCATATAAAAGTAAAATTTTTAATTTTAGTTGAATATTGGATGCAGAGTAGTAGAGTACAAATTGTATTAAGGGAAAATATATGAAAGATAAATTTATATATACAATTAATCTTTTATTAATTACAAATTAATTGCCATTTAACAACCAACAATTCTTGAAGTGGGCCTCCGCGGTTTCCCTAAAACTCTTAACCTTCACCAGACAAAAATGCGTGCAGCACAAGCCCAGGCCCGAACTTGGCCCAGCCCTACTTGTTTTCAACAAGTAACAAGCTGGCCCACAATTTTCCCCTTTCGATTGCACCACAATCCCCCACGCCCGCGTGATCTCATTCTCTCCTCCAAAATCAATCAACGCATCAGATTCGTTCTGTTTCAACTGTTCCACCAAAATCACGCCCTCTGGCAACGGCGTCGTTCCGTCCTCCCATTTTGATTTCACCATTCTCCAGCTCTCCGGAACCGCTTTCTCCGTTTTCAATGTCGGCGAGTCACCGTGACCGGAGTAAACGTGGACTAACAGCGGCGCTTCACGTAAGTTCTTAACTATCTCGCCGACTGAATCCTTCATCCACTTATCTGTCACATTCTCGTACGAGATACTCTGTTCGTCTTTCTTTTTCGTCTTGTTTGGTTGCAGTTTATTCGCACCAGACAACGACATCGAAGTCGGGAC
>JAXCLQ010046391.1:0-20210 GCA_035584115.1 Cedrela odorata | reverse complement strand
TTGTGTAAATAAAAGAATAACATTGTATGTAGTATACATGGTTATGTATTTGCAGTTAGTAAGAAACAGGTGTGACAGATCTCATACTAAAATTAGCTGCAGAAGACTTATTAGGAGACCTTCTTAATATAAACTTTACCAAAGACAAAGTTTGTGGTCCTTATCAACTAGGAAATTAAGTTAAAACATCTTTTAAATCGAAGAACCTAGTTTCTACAATAAGACCACTAGAACTTTTACATATGGATCTTTTTGGATCAAAAATGATTACATCCTTAGGAGAGAAACTCTATGCATATGTAATTATTGATGATTACTCTATATTCACATGAGCATTTTTCTTAGAAAATAAAAGTAACACGTTCGAAACAATTGAAAATTTCTCAAAGAAATTTCAAAAAAAATTGGATACAAGATTATAAAAATTAGAAGTGATCAAGGTAAAGAGTTTGTAAATAAAGAATTTGAGAATCTTTGTGATGAGGATGAATATTCTTATAATTTTTATTCACCTAAAACTCTATAGCAAAATCTAGTTGTTGAAAGAAAAAATAAAACCTTGCAAGAAATGAGAAGAACCATGCTTAGTGAATAGTTATAAGCACTGTATGTCATATTACCAATAAGGTTTTAATGAGAAAAATCTTAGGTAAAACTTCCTATGAGCTTATCTATTAAAGGACATCTAAGATTAAATATTTTAGAGTCTTTGCATATAGTTGTTATATCCTTAACACCAAAGATAATCTTAGAAAGTTTAAGGTAAAATCTGACCTTGGGATATTCCTTGGATATTCTTCTAAAACCAAAGTCTATATGGTATTCAATAAGAAAACTCAAGTCATGGAAGAAATCGTATATGTAACTTTTGATTAATTTGATCTCGACTTAGCTAAATTAATAGCAAAAAAAAAAAAGAACTTGAAATTATAGAAAATATGGAAAATTTAAATCTAGATGATGCCTCCGAAGAAAAGGATAAAAAAGTTATTGAAGAAGAACAAACTTCACATGATTTGCTTAAAACTTGAAAATTTGTTAAAAATCATCCAAAGGAGAAAATTATTGGAGATCCTTTTTAAGGAATTAAAACCAGAAGAAAAGTTGAGGAAGTTCCTCAAAACATAGAATAGATTCAAAATTTAGCATTTGTATCTTAAATAAAACTAAGACACATTAAGGATGCTTTATAAGATGAGAATTGGTTGATGGCTAAGCAAGATGAGCTAAATCAATTTGAAATGAATGAAGTATGAACCTTTGTATCTAAACCTAATAATCAAACAATCATTAGTACTAAGTGGGTATTTAGAAATAAGCTTGATGAAAATGGAACAATCACTAGAAACAAAGTTAGACTAATTGCACAAGGTTATAGTTTAAAAAGAATGAATAGACTATGATGAAACATATGCACCAGTTGCTAGACTAGAAGCCATTAGAATGCTCTTAGCCTTTGTATGCTTTATGAATTTCAAACTCTATCAAATGGATCAAAAGTGCATTTCTAAATTATTTTATAAATGAAGAAGTTTATGTAGAACAATCTCTCTACTTTGAAAATTATAAAATTTCAAATCATGTTTTCAAACTCACTAAGACACTTTATGGTTTGAAATAAACTCCTAGCGTTTGGTAAGAAAGACTTAGTGAATTTTTGCTCAAGTATAATTTTGTAAAAAGGATTGTTGATACTACACTTTTTATTAAAATAAAAAATGATAATATTTTATTAGTTCAAATTTATGTTGATAACATTTTTTTGGAGGCATAAATAAATTCTTATGTACTAATTTTTCAAATTTTATAAAAAGTGAATTTGGAATGAGCATGATGGGAGAATTAAATTTCTTTTTGAGACTTCAAATAAAACAAAAAAAATGATGGATTTTATATCTCTCAATCAAAATACATCAAAGAGCTATTGAGAAAGTTTAAGCTAATAGAAGGAAAATCAATACACACTTTTATGACTTCATCTATCCTTAGATAAGGACGAAATAGGAAAAAAATGTCGTTCCCAAACTATATAGAGGCATGATAGATTTTCTACTGTATTTGACTACTTTCAGACTTGACATTCTTTATAGTGTATGTGTTTGTGCAAGATTTCAATTCAATCTCAAAGAATCACACTTAATTGCAGTAAAACGAATCATTAGATATTTAAGAACTACATCTAATTTGTGATTGTTTTATCCAAAGAATAGTGAGTTTGGCTTCACAAGATATTTAGATGCTGATTATGGGGGTTGTAAAATAGATATAAAAAGCACAAGTGGCACTTTCTATTTTCTAGGAAATGCACTAATATCTTGGTTTAGTAAGAAACAAAGCACAGTTGCATTATCAACTACTGAAGCAGAATATATATTAGTAGGTAGTTGTTGTGCTCAACTTTTACAGATTAAGCATCAATTATAAGATTATGGCATAGATATTAATAAGATTCTTATTATATGTGACAACACAAGTGCCATTAATTTGATTAAAAATCCAGTGCATCATTCTATAACAAAACATATAGAGATCCGTTATCATTTAATTAGAGATCATATTAGTAAATGGGAGGTTTATCTAGAATATGTCAACATAAATGATCAATTAGCTGATATCTTTACAAAACCTCTTGATCGAGAACAATTTTGTTTCATTAGAAAGGAATTAGGAATTATGAAAGTCTCTTTGTGCTTATTATTGTGTGTATTTTTTATTCTGGACAAATTCGGATCAATACCTTATTTTACAAGTATTAATACCTTTGCAAATAATCGATATGCTTTTATGAATGTATCGATACCTTTAATGATTTTGATTTAGAATCGACAGGTTAATAGGTTATATTGATACTGAAAATTAATTCCAAAAAGTATCAATACTTTTTTGCGGTAAGATCGATACCTTAGTGTAAGACAAATGCAATAAATGCATAATTAATGTGTCATCCATGTGTCACTTAAGTGTCATCATGAGAGAGGTATCGACAAATCTAAAAATATACTGATACCTTTTCATCTTCTCTCTAGTATGTATCGATACCTTAATTAAATGTATCGATACTTTACCAATTTTTGAACAAAAGTATTGATATCTCATAAAGTCAAATTGATATATTCTTTCCAGATCTGAAAATGGACCAATACTTTTACGTGATTTTAAGTGTTAAAAGATAAAAAAACTGAAAAGTTTGAACTCATAAAACGTTCTCTCTCTAAAACTACATTTGCAAACTCTCGCAAAATCTCTCAAATCCCCAAGAATCAACAATGCCTTGCACTAAGAATCAAGAAGTTTATCAAAGAAAAAGATAAAAAAATAACCGAAGCGTCCTTCTCTACTTGTGAGTTCCTAAACCAAGAGGCTAAGAAATGTTATTTTTGTTTATACTTCAATCGCAAGGTAGCACCGAAACAAGTCATTGACTTTAACTTTTTAGAATCTATTCACTTTCCGTACCTTTGGCAATTTAAAAAGTTTGGTTGAACTTACTTCCTAAAGTAAAAGAGCAAGTGTTTCGACACGTTGGTTAAAATGTTTTATTCCAACCTCGACACCAAAGTCTTTTATACCAAGAGGATGAAAATGATGGAGTTCACCACCTCAGTTAAAGTATACAACTTCGAGGTAGATATTGGTGTTTTATCTCAGGTAACGCGAGTTCCAGTCGGTGACGAATTCTACTTGACAAGCAATTTTCAAGCTTTGGAGGCTTGCAAGGTGTTTTTTAATGACCTCGATATGACGAAGATTGACAACAAGCCCATTCACCTCAGATCGGCTAAGATATACGTGAAGGGCAACATCATTGAGCCTTCAGTAGCCACAACACTTTTGGAGACCACTTTATACCACATGCACTATAAGCAGAATGTAAACGGCAAGTGGGTGCTTCAGGCGAAATACAAGCACTTGGCTCCGGATAGAGGCCAAGCGCAACTTGTGGACCAGCTCGAGGATGAGCTAGAGCCCTCTCAAGAGGAGGACGACCAACAAGCACTTGAGGACGTGCTTGAGCCAATAGCTTTGACACCTACACTGACTACATCTAAGACTATATTAAAGGAGATCCAAGTCGCTATATTCGATGTAGTTGATCGGGTCAGTAGTCTTGAGACTACTGTCACAACTCAAATGCATAATATGGAAGAGCTACTTGAACGTGGCCAAGATGCGATTTTTCAGCTCGGTCAACTAGGACTCGAGTTCTGTAAAAAGATTCGTTGATTTATGGAAAGCTTGTCGCGAGGATTGACCGCACTTATTATCGTGGACTAACAACTCTATCTCATGGAGCACGACCGCCACCTCCTGGATATCAGTTGTTGTACGCTTCACAGTCTAACATGTTTCATCCCATTCATTTATATAATGATAAAAGTAGTACCGACTGGTTTTAGGCTGTGTTTGATGATTGATTTTTTTTTGGTTTTTTGTTTTTGTTTAATTTTTTGAATGCCTTGTACTAAACAGTTGGAAATTAATACAATTTGTTGTTTTTTTGTTCATATTGCTTGAATTGGTGATTGATTGCATAATTGATATATTGATTACTTTCTTTGAGTGTAAACAAAAAAAGGAAGAATAATTGATTAGTGGGGGAGAAAATAATTGACTAACTCAATTGAAGGGAGAAATGATTATAACGACTAAATGAATCATAAATACTAAGTAATTAAACTAATTCAGTTTGGGGGAGTATAGTTAAACCTTTAAGGGGGAAGTTAAACTAAAATTGATGCAAACCTTTGTATTTAACGATGTTTTTGTCATCATCAAAAAAGAGAGAGACTAAAGATATCATATCGGAAATTGATAATATCATGTTGAATGCCTATGTGTTTTCAATGATGAACAAATTTCTATATCTTTGGTTAATGATGTCAATTTCACTTGTTTAATGTATGATAGATTGATATAAATTTGTTTGAATATGTTAAGTTTTAAGAAAATTGTATATGAGTATGTTTATAACAAATCTAAACAATTTTCTGTGAGAAATATGTGTTTAAGTTTACAGTATCGATACATGGAGTTAAAGAGATCGACATATGTACAAATGGATTGATATCCATAGGATGCAGATCGATACATTCAACAGAGATCGATATTCAGAGTTCAAGGGATTGATACATGCCAAGTCCGAGACATCGAATGAAATTACCAAATCGACTAGATCGATGTGTATGAAGGAAATGATCGATACTTACAAAGTAAGAGTCCTCGAAAAAAATTACCAAGTCGCCCAGAACAATACATTTAAAGGAGCGGATTAATAATTTCAGAGTCAGAGACTTAAAAATATTTACAACTTGGCTCAGATCGATGCATTCACTGAAAGAGATCAACACAAGTCAAGTCTGAGACTTTACAAGAAATTCACACCTCTTCTTAGGTGTGCCACCTGGGTCAACAAATTGTTCCTATGCTACATGGTTGTATTTTTTTAAAGGAAATATCAAAAGTCCCTTATGTATTAATTAAAAAAATAACTAGGTTTAGTGTTTCTATTCAATGTTTCTTTTTGACAAGGCCCCAGAATATTGCAATTTCTAAATTTTGTAAAAAACAAGGTGTTGCTCATCATACTTCATGCTCTTATACTCCTTGACATATTGGTATAGCAGAAAGGAAAAATAGGCATTTGTAAGATATTGCTACAATAATTTTTTCCATATGAAAGTTTCATCTAAGTTTTTGGGTGAAAGCTATTCTTACTACATGTTATCTTATAAATAAACTTTCTTTTTCCCATCTTAAATTTAATTCACCATACTCTATTTTATTTCATAATATTGTCTTTTTTCTCTTCTACTTCAAGTTTTTTGTCATATCTGTTTAGTCTATACATTCAATCTACATGATACATTTTCAACACAATAAATTAAATATGTTTTCCTTAGATATTCTAGAACTCAAAAATTATACAAGTATCTCAATTCTATTTATAAAAAAACTTACAATAGTGCCAATGTCACAATTTTTTAGTCTACTCTTTATTTGTTACAAAAAAAGGATCAATTCTAGAATCTAACCTTCTTTCACTTATCATACTTATTTGTTGGAACTCAGATGCTTTAAAACCAAATAATGAATCTTCAACAGTGAAGATGTTAGCATATAATATATAAGAAGAGATGCAAGAAACAGATCATTGATAAAATCATAACAGCTCAATGATATGCCATTAGGGAACTACATCTACAACCAAGAACAACTCAATGATATCTTTAACAACACAGTAAGAATACTTATAGAAACAATGACTTCAGTTTCAAACTTATCTCTCTCTTCGTATTCTTCCTCTTCTTCTCACTTCTTTATGAGATCAAGAAAATTAAGTTGAAAAGTTTATAGGACATGCACCAAAACATAGGTTAGTGACTTTTAAGTTGAAAAGTCAAACTTCTAAATAAAACATGTCCTAATGGCGATCCATTCAAAAAGTGCTAAGGGTTTTTTAAAACATGTGAAAGTATAAAATCCATTAAGTATCTCATAGGAAAATGTGAACACCTGCTATGTCTTAAAGCAAGTTAGTCAAATTCTAAATGATCCAAATAAATCATCATCATCTTATAGTTGAAAGTCTGATAATTTAAATACAAATAAAAAATAACGTACTTAATATCGAGTAGCTAAAAACCCCTACTTCATATGTCTTAAAGTATTTGAGCGTACTACTCACTCCTTAGTATCCAGATCACCCTGAAGTTTTCTTATAGGGAAAAAAAAGAGGTGAGTAAAACTATGGTGCTCAGTAAGGATAAATAATCACTTACCTAAGTTGGTTTTACAAAAACATTGCATGGTCAGTATTAAATAAATAATGCCCATTTTAAATAAAATCATCGATGATGCTAAATCTTAGAAAATTCATAGTTTATACATAATATATACTATGTAAATAGAATAAGCATCATCAATTTAATGAAGCCATACAAATTGATTATGTGGTATGTGAAATCTAACCTAAATTTAAAATTTATAGGGTATAATAGTAAATGTATGATAGGTGTGTTAATTTAGACTTAAAGTAAATAAAAATAATATCAGGGGTATTTTGATAATTGTTGTATAGTTACTATAATAATATCAAAATTTATGTTGGTTAATACTAGATGAAATCTTGTAATGTCTAGATTATAATGCCGCAAACGGCACTCAAATTGGATAAGCATTGAGAGAGTTATGACTCTTTACGCAAAATTTGTAAAAAATGGATTTGATTTTCAAAGTAGCCTACCTGTAGTAGCATAGTTTTCCGTATGCTTTGAGAGTTGAAGGAAGTTCATGATGTGTGGAGTCCAATGTCACAAACGGCACTCAAATTGGATAAGTATTGAGAGAGTTATGGCTCTTTATGCTAAATGTGTAAAAAAAAAAAATGGGCTTGATTTCCAAAGTAGTCTATCTGTAACATCATAGTTTTCCTTACGCTTTAAGAGCGAAAAAAAGTTCATGATGTGTAGAGTCCAACATCGAAAACTACACTCAACTTAGGTAAGGAATGATGAAGTTACGACGTTTTTTGTAAAAAGCTTGCAAATGAATCGGGGGTGAAAAAGAGAGCTTACTACAGAGACGGATCGCGAAACGTAGGTCAGGACACAGAACAGAACGAGAAATAACAATCTTGACCCGAAATAACAAGTTTTCCAAAATGATAATTTTGCCCCTAGTAGCTATAAATATGGTTATATACATTTTCAAATAAAGGGGAGAAAGATAGAGAGAAGGAAGAGAAGAGAGTGTAGATAGAGAAAATAGTTTTAGTCTTAACTTTGTGTACACACGTCGTATTGATGCACCGTTTATGCCATTGGACTCATGTTGACAAGGAGAATCAGATTTCAGTTTAGACTGCTAAAAAAGTTGTTGGAACAGTGCCAGAACAGCATCCGAAACTCACTATATCTTTTGTCAAAATATTTGATTTTTTTGCAATTCAGCATTAAAAATCAAATGTTTTACCTCGTAAAGGCCGGATAAGCTTTTGGTGAGTAGTTTCTCACTATAAGATTTAATTTTTCTTAAATTTATGATGGTAGAATAGACAGGGTTTATAATTGGTTAAATTTTGGTGGTTTTTAGTTCAAAAATTATGTTTGAATGATGTGATGAATTGGTTGTTAATAAGAATTGGTGAAAGTGAATGAATATAATATTGGGTATTGTATATTTAAAAGTTTGGGTGATATTGATTTATGATTTCTTAGTACGCCAAGTGTTCGATGAAATGTCTAAGTAGTCGTAAGTCTTATCATATTATGAAATCAATGATTAAGTATGTTGCTATGATAATGCAATGCATAATGTGATGAATGAATTATAAAATTGTCTAAATTATAGATATGCATGTTGATTGCATACTAAGTGTTTGATAAAATGTCTAAATAACATTGTTGATTGATGAATTAAAAATGTATAACAAATGTGTGAGCGGATATGAGTTGTGAACTTTATGTAACGATAGCAGTGACGCGTGAGGGTCCATGATGATGATAGGGTACATGAAGGTCTTCTCAAGGTGATAACCTAATATCGGTCATTCTTAATGCCTATTCTTGTAAGCTACAGCCTTAGAGAGAATAAGGTATTGAGTACATATTCTTATGAGCTACGACCTTAGAGAGAATAAGGTATTGAGTACCTATTCTTGTGGGCTAAAGCCTTAGAGAGAATAAGGTATTGAGTGCCTATTCTTGCGGGCTACGACCTTAGAAAGAATAAGATATTGAGTGCCTATTCTTACAAGCAATGACCCTAGAGAGAATGGGAGTGTTTGGGACCCAATATCGGTCATTCTTTCATGCCTATTCTTGTGGGCGATGGTCTAACAATCGATGAGGGTATCGGAGTCCCATCCTTATGGGCTAAAACCTCAGAGAGAATAAGGTAATAGAGATTTATTTGTGAGGAAGATAGTCTAACAGTTGAGAACTATAATTCTATGCTATGTTATGTGGCGTTTTATTATGATTATATAGCTGAGATATATTTTTGTTACATTACTGAGGTATTTTGAAGTATAGGTCAAGAGACCTACTCATTAGGCATATTAGTTCATTGCTCTATAGTGCTTAGTTTTGCAGGTGTATTCCAGCTACTAGACTCCTCCACAGTATCGCAGCAGTAGCTCGTGGTATGTCCAAACTCTTAGCGGAATTGTTACCATTTTGCATACCCATTATATAGTGTCATTATTGTAGGCATGGAGTATTTTTGTTTATGACGTATAACTATGGATCAGTTATACATTTGATGTACTCATCATCCTTTTTAGATTGATAATATACTATATATATATATATAATTATGTCACTTCCTTTTATTTTCAAACATTATATATATATATTAGACTATGTTTAACAAAGTTATTTCTTTTCCAGTCAATTTGCAAAATCTATTAGAAATAAAATATTTTATACTTTAAACATGTCATTGTTCATGAGATTGTGAAGCCACAGATAGGCAATACATTGCATGGTTGTTGACATACTAGCGTTAGACCTCATTGTCAAAATGATGGTATTACTGGGTGACATGAAATGAACTGATTAAGCATATAGTAGCCTAACCATCTCGCGGCGTCTCTCGTAAGGTAGGCCCACCTTTCAGAGGGGCGGTCGTGACATGGTCACATATCATCGATAACCACAATTAGGTCTTCTAATAAACACAGTAACAAGTTGCCACAATGGGGCCTTCACAGGTTTAGGGACTCGCACGCAAAAAGACGCCAACACTATCCCCTCTAGACGATCACCAATAACAAACAGTAATTTCATTTTTATTTACATATTCATATCATTTCCAATTAAAATTGGTTAGCATAATGACATAAATTTAGTAAAACACCATGCAAACTATTCATCAAAATAAAGCATTTGATTCATTTAAAGCAAACATTTGTTAGGCACATTATAACTATAAGACATACCATCCAAGCATTTAATTATAATACATTATAATCATAATCATATATATATATATATATATTAAATTCATTTTAAAAATTCAGAACCAAGATAAGTAATCGAATCCCTACCTTATTTGACTTGATTTATGTACATCTCAGGTTTGGAAAGTCATTTGGTCAATCCAAGGTCATGGTTGGATTTATCTTGTTTATATGAGTCCAACAGATGTCACTAAGGGCAAAAACGATATCTGAAACACCTAAAATGAGGCTTTGACCAAAAGTTGATTATTGACTAGTTAACTCTGTCAATTAATAGCGATGGCGACAAGAATTCCAACTATCTGAGTGATGGGTTCTAATGGGTCTTATAAAGCTCGAAGTCTTAAGTCCAACACTTGTGTCCATTTCTTCATCCTACATTCCGTACACCATAAATATTGTCAAAAAATTGCAACTCCAACGACATCGACAGAAAAAAAAATCTGGTAATATTTGAGACTGATGCTTTTACTCTACTAATCGTAGTGGTTTTAACAATGTTCTTGATTTCTTGAGAGTAGGTCAGAGTTGGCTGAAAAGTCGAGTTTAAGGAATTCTAAACCATTTAACGGGATTTGGTGAAGCATCCATGGTGGTGGAATGGCAACGGCAAGTAGATCGTGTGGTCTTAAAATTATAGAAATCAAAGGTCGAAAACTACTTCGTTAGAGCTTGCTGGAGATATGCCTAGAAAAATTTTGAGAGAGAAAGGGTGAGAGGTTGTTATGGAAATAGTGAAAATTTTTGGTATTTGTAGAAAGTCTTTTAAAAAATTACAAATGATCCAATTCTTTTCAAAATTATATTTACACCATATTTATTCAAAAACTATGCAATTTTGTCCAAATTTCTTATAATTTAGTCCTTACCAAAAATTTACAAAAATACAAAATATTTCATAATATGTCCACGTATTCATTTGACATTTTTCAAATGATTGCTTATATACTAAGAAGAAATAAAAGAGCAAAAACATAATTTATTTTTGTTTTGTTTTGTTGTGTTGGGTTGTGTTGTGTTTTTTTTTGTTTTTTCTCCAGCTAAAATAACAGTTGTATAGTTAGCTAACCAATTTAACTAACTCTCTAAAACTGATTTTAACCTCGTTATCTCTACAATTCTCTACCTTGGTTACAAATCATCCTGCTGTCCTTAACTCGAACTTTGGTTTATTCTAATTCTTTAACAGCTACCAACTCCAAACAATGTTGGAAATTAGCAACTGTTAAAAGGTTTTGTAAGCATATTTGAGCATTGTCACTTACATGGACTTTATCCAACTTCACCAATCCTCTTGAAATTTTATCTTTTATGAAATGAAATCTCACATCGATATTCTTTGTTCTCTCATGGTACATTTAATTTTTACTCAAATTTATAACATTTTGATTATTACACAAAATGCATATTGAATCCTGTTTCAAGCCTAATTCAACTACAAATCCTTATAGCCATTTTACCTCCTTTACATCTTCTCTTGTTGCAATATATACAGACTTAGTTACAAACTAAGCCACAACATGTTATAGAGTATATTTTCAGCTTACAATGCATCTACACAATGTAAATAAATAACCTGTTATAAATCTTCTTCTGTTTAGATCTCTATTCAGGTCACATGCAAAATCAACATCTACAAATCCTTGAAGTTTCTTTTTATATCTGAGACCATCACCAAACCTTAAACTAATGTTAGAAGAGCCCCTCAAGTATCTCAATACCTATTTTACAGCCTTTCAATGCCTTCTTCCTAGATTTGCTATATATCTGCTGACCATGCTCACTATAAAGCTAAGTTAAACCTTTTGCAGATCATGGCATACATCAAGCTACCTATCAAGCACTTTACTTATATAAGTTTCTTAAGACCCAAATAATGTACCAGAATCTTTACATCTTGTTATATCTATGCCTAGAATTCTTCTTTAAGTCTTTTTTTAAGTTTTAGTGTCTCTAACTTCTCCTTGCTAGCAATCAAGAAATCATTCACATAAAGTAGTAGATAAATACCTTTTCTATCCTCAACATGCTTATGACAAACACAACAATTAAAATTGCTTCAAATATAATCATTTTTTACCATACAATCATCAAAAATTTTATACCATTACTTTAGTGATTGCTTAAGACCACGGAGTGACTTCTTAAGCATACACATACGATATTCTTTTCCTTCGTCTAAAAATCTTCTGGCTATTCTAATAGGATTTCCTCTTCAAGTTCCCCATGCAAGAAAGCTATCTTAACATCTATCTGATCTAATTCTAAATCTTGGATTGTTGTACATGCCAATAACACCACTAGTGAGAAAACCTTTGTGTAGTTTATACCTTCACTTTGTGTTTATTCCTTTGCCACTAACCTGGTTTTGTGCTTGATTGGTTCAACACTCCTTCTTTCAGCTAGAAGATCTACTTTCTAGTATCTTTTTGTTTTCAGCTTTTGACATCAAAATCCATGTCTCCTTTTTCATTAATGATTTGATTTCATCATTCATGGCAACCAACCACTTCTTTTGGTGGCTTTGCACTACTTAGATGTATGTCATAGCTTCATTTCCTATGAATTCTTCCATAGTATTCAAGGCATGTGCAATCAATATGCATAGCCAAAACTGGTGGGAGGTTTTATGTTTCTTCTCTGTCTATCACTTGTCAATTGATATTCATCCCTTTGAGATTGATCTGTTGTTGTGTCTACTTCATCTTCATAATTCTAGTTTCAGTTTGTAATAAATTGAACCCTTTCTTAATTTAAAGCATTTATGATTTCTTGACCTAAGGTTCTTTTCGCATGTTGATTAGTTATATACTACTTTGAATTCAACATAACTTCTTCATTGAATGTTACATCCTTGTTGAGTATGCATTTGGGTGGATTTAGGCTTGTACATTAAATTTCATACCTTTTGACTCCTTTAGGATATCCTAAGAAGACACCCTTTTACTGCTCTAGGCTCTAATTTCTCTTGCTTAATGTGTGCATATGTTGGACACTCAAAAAATTTCAAGTTTTGGTAATTAGCTGCCTTTTTAGACCACTTCTCTTCTGGTGTTTTCGTTCCTAATGCTTTTAAAGGGCTTATATTCATTAAGTATGATGTTGTGACCAGTGCTTCTACCCAAAAATTCTTTGACAGCTTTGAATAAATTAGCATGATCTTAACTCTATGAATAAAAATCCTAGCCATCCTCTCAACAACTCCATTTTGTTAAGGTGTCATTCTCACTATACTACACTTAGTTATCCTTTTGTAGTATAAAAATCATTGAACTCATTGTTATAAAAACTCAAGGCTATTATCAGTTCTCAATCTCTTAAACTTCCTCTTAATTTGTCTTACTACAAGTGTTTTCTAGATTTTAAAGACTTCAACACTCGTTCCTTTGTTTTCAATACATAAACTCATAGTTTCCTTATGTAATCATCAATGATAGATAAAAACTATATGCATCCTCCCATTGATTCTAACTGTGATGGCCCCCTAAGGTTTGAATGGATATAGCCTAGAGAGTTTTTAATGGTGTGTCCCCCCCTTGCGAATTTGACAATACAAGATTTTCCCAAGACACACTATATAGGTTTTGATTAAGTGATTAGCATGTAATTTAGAATTTAATTAAATTAAACTTGCAATTAGAGTTCCATTTCACTAAATTAAACAAAATTAAAGTTTAATCACCAACTTTTGGTGATGTATGATGAAGATGAACCTCTCAGATGCTGGTCTTCTAAAGAATCAAACCTTTAAACTTGAATCCAAACTTAGTCGAATGGATGGAGAGAGAGAGAGAGAGCCTATTTGTTTTCCTTTTCAATTTTGGAAAATATCAATTATCTCTCTCAAAATTGAAAAATAACCTCTTTATATATTTTTGCTTCATTTACTTAAATGCCCTCATCATCTTAATTGAAGATAAATACTTCTTAAAATTTATCCAACAAGCTTTGAATTAGTAAAAAGAAAAGTGACAAGTTTGCCTTCAATAAACAATTTAATGCCAAACTTTATTGAAGGCAAACTTGTTCTAAAGTTAGTCAAACAAATTTTGACAAACTTTATTTAATTATATTTATAATCTCTAATAGTAATATAATAATGTAATTGACATTAAATTACATTAGATCATTTAATTAAGTTCTCGTATATGTTAAACTATTTAATGTGTAAACCGTTTACTCTTTTCAGCTAAATATTATCTCCGAGAGTACTAATTCTCTAGCAAATAATATTTATTCTATTTATTAATAAGAATAAGCTCAAGTTATTGATTGTAACCTCTCGGGTTCACTGTGGTGTTAGTTGTGAGTCAAAACTGAAATATTTTATCTCGTTTCAAACTCATCGAAACTCAACGACTATAGTTAACATCTATCAATATACTATAGTCCCTAAACTACAATGAAGAAAGTCTTCATCAAACCATTTATTACTGATTATATGTACCTTGTGGGTGATATCCTTCCGTTCATCTAATCCTAGCTAAGTTAAGGCTCATGGATGTCAAAACACTAAACTCAGTATCTTTTCAGATCATTGGTCACTACGTGTTAAACAATATTGTTCTCTAGCCAGGAGTTTTGATTTTAGACATTTATAAACGTCTAATTGGGAACTCGAATCCAGATTGAATCAATGAAAACTCAAGATCCTATGTATCGAGTCAACCGATCTCATCTTGACAATCACTCGCATCTCAACTTAAACAATACATGACCAAATCGGCTTATTGTGCAAGACGTGATTAGTCTCGCACTTATACACCATATAAATCATGTGCATTCATATCAGATGTCGACTAGACATCTTAGGTTAAATGACTACTTTACACACTATTACAATCAAATGATAAATCATTGACCGCATACATTTTATATGATTCATCATTTTTTTGGTCACGTTTGAAAAATAGTTATTTAATTACTAATCCATACTAATCCCTTAATGACATGACTACCATTGTCATCTGCACTAATATCATCTCATGATATTTACCAGGAGCATTAAATATGCCCATTATGCGATATCAATGACCGATCGATACCACTCTCATAAGGAACAGTTTAGATAATTAAATTATTTAGACAATTCATATGTGTACTCTATTCACTAGTATGAAAAGATAAAGGAAGTTGCATATGCAAATGAACAAGAAACAATTTCTTTATAAATGAATATGTATAGTAAATATTACAATATGTGATTCAATACAAAATACACAAAACTGAAAACATTAATGGTTTTAGAGCATACTATGCTAACACACTCTTCACAAAAGGCTAACTCTTCTACTTGATCAACACCCAAAACTCCTTGCCTATTCAACCTTTTTAATCCCCTTTAGTTTAAGTGGCCAAATCTCAAATGCTATAACTTGGTTTATTAGTTTCAATACTTGAAGAAACTGAAACTAATCCTGTCATGGTTTCCCCATCTAAAACATGTAACAAATTATTCGTGATTCCTTTTATTACTACTATAGAGCCTTTTATTGCTTTAAGTTTGCCTTTCTCAACTTTGACCATACAACCTAACTTATCTAGTATTCATAATGAGATTAAGTTCCTTTTTAGTTCAAGAACATGTCTAGCATACTTCTAAAAATATCGCATTCTCTAACACTAACTTAGTTTCAGTGAATGGTTTTACTAACACTCATGCAAAGTATTATGAATGAGCCTCCCAGAAATAAGTAACATTAATCAGTAATATCATCGTGTTATTGTCACCATGGTATCAGGGCTTTCTTGACCTTATTGTTACAAATTTAGAGTCAGTCAGTTGTAACTCAACTGCATCATGACTCTTTAACACTATATTATGTTGACCTAGTTGGCAATACCCAAGAGAGAGGTGAATTGAGTTTTTAAAATTTAAAAATTAAAATCATATGCAATGCAGTGCAGCCAATGAAACAGTAGTTAGAGAGAGAAAGATACAAATGTAGTTTTATAGTGGTCTTGTAAATCTTGGTCTACGTCCACTCTCTTGGATGCAAATCACTTCTACCGAGGTTCAACTATTTTGTTGTTTTGATAGGACAAGAGAAACCCAATACATTTTTTCTAAGGTGAAGGGAAACCTTATAATTTCTTTTCTACGGGTGAAGAGTAACCCACAATAATCTTCTTTAGTACAAGTTAAGATGTACCCAATACCAAGTTACAAATGTATATTAGATTTTTGCTCTCACACTAGAGTAGATATTTTAATATGCTCTCACAAAAAATTGATCTCTCATACAAGATTTTGAAACTTTACAGTAGAGAGAGAAAGTTTACTATTTTAGGATGAAAATATTGTTCAAGGATTTCTATAGATATTGATTACAAGTGATCGTTCTTTTTTGCTTCACTATATATCTTCTATTTATATTCTTCCTTTTTGTGAAGCAACTTCAGTCCAACGGCTTAATTTTGTGCACTTATTATTCACCATTAATACTGCGGAAGTTACTGTTGAGCTTTAAAAAAAGAGAAAGTATGGATCCCTTTCTCCATGTATTGATCTCTTTAAATGAACAATATGATTTACGTCCCGAGTATCAATCTCTTCATCTTCAAGTATTTATCTGTTTATACTAGAGTTATTTCTGAGTTTTAGTGTATCGATTTGTTGATGTTGGATATCGATTTGCATAATTATTTTTTAACTCTCTGAAAATTCTATGTATCGATCTATTCTTCTCCATATATCGATCTGGTTGCCTCTATAATTTTTTTGCAATTCTCTGGAAAGTTTATGTATCGATCTCTTCTTCTCTTTGTATCGATCTAGTTGTTTTTATAATTATTTTGTAACTCTCTAGAAAGTCCATGTATTGATCTCTTTATCTCCGTGTATCAATCTGGTTGCATTAGTGATTTCATCTAAAGCTACTGTCTCAGCACATATTGATATCCTCATTTCTTTATATCGATCCTACTTTGATGTATCAATCTGTTACAGTTATTGTATCGATCTAATTACTCACATATCGATATGTTTGTCTCTGAGTATCGATCCTGCAGGCTTTTTAATGTACTTTGATAGAAATTGTTAAGGAATAAATTCAAGCATATTCATACATGATTTTGAGATACATTTAGGACCTTTATTTTACTTAGTTATTATAAAAAACATATGAATATTAAGGTTTGATAACATTAATTTCTCTCATGATATCATCAATCTGCCCATTTTTTTATGATGACAAAAAATAAAACAAGTGTCTAACTCTCTTTATGAATTGATTGTTCTCTCCCTTAATGTGATGTTTAACTTTTCTTTTTGATATTTCTTTTCTCCTCCTTTATCGTTAAAGATTTGGTGCATGCTCAATATGTATATTTTCTCCCCCTTTTTGTCAGCAATCAAAGAAAGAAAATAAACTAAAGTCATACAAATATATGCTCATAAATGAAGAAAAGATGAACAAAGTCAATGATACTAAAAAAAATTCTTTTCAGACATAATCAACACACTCATAACATAAAGATACAAGGCATATCAATGACAAACAATACCAATTTTTCATTTCACACAAAAGTTCATACAATGAGAAGAAATTGGTCAAAGGATTCCAAAAGGTTCTGGGCTGTCACTATTGACATCCAGGTATACCGGAGTATAGGTAGGCTAGGGTGCGAGAGGAGGAGGAGGAGGAGGTTAAGAGTGAGATGCAGAGGCGGTAGGTCCACGTTAAGCAGGAGCATGAGCTAGTGTAGGTGCTGAAGTAGATGCTTTAGCCAAGCTACGAATGAATCTATGGGTTTCACTGCGGAATTCCACTCCAAGTCGCCCAAGCTGAACTATTGCGTCAACGCCCCAAGCTAGGTGCTCTTTAATTTTAAGCATCTGAGTTGTCACCATGCTCTCAAGGCCGGTGAGGCGCTCATCAAAGTTGGACATATTTGTCTCAACTTTCTCCTCCATGCAGGTCAACTGACCTTACATGCTCTCCAAGATGGACAAAATGGTAGATGTGGAAGCAAACTGAGTCAGTGGCTCTATCTAAGGCGATAGAGCAAGAGAAGGAGGTCTTGCAATATCATGCAACTCAGCTTATGCCTCAGGATCCATAGCTATCTCAGTGGCATTTTCTTACTGAGGTACGTGTGCAGCTTGATCCTGATGATCTAGATGTTGATAGCGGGCTTGAATGGTCCATGTTCCATCTGCTTTGTGGTCATAGTGCATATGCCTTAACGTTATCTTTGAAAGCATTGTAGCAACTAAAGGCTCAAATGTGTCTGCATCTGCATAGACAGGAGTTGGTCCATTTGTGATGATGTTGGCTATGACATATTCATAGTGTAGGTGCATAGCCTTTGAGGTAGTTGTCCGAATCATAGCTGAGAGCATCCATCCAATTAAATCTGGCCGTTTCCGTTCCATGATGAACCTCATCCGTCATGTCTTCAAGTGTCATCTTTGAAAATCGCCCTGACTATGCATTTAGGCTGTGAGATAAAATGAGGTGCAGAATTTTTTTCATATAGTCCTAGATGCACTGGTTTGTAGTTGACTTCCGCCATGTTCGAGTTCTTGAAAATAATTTTGCAAGCTTTAAGGGGTTGGAAGTGACTGGTTAGGTGGAAGTAACCACCGTTAAAAATGTTAGTGACCAGAGAGATGACTTCTGCATTGACGGTATAGGTATGGCCTCAGATGAGTGTTTGGAATTTTATCATCTTCATTTGTCCCATGTGAGGATCCCTTGCATCCAAATTTGAGTAAAATATTTTGACAAGAGTATCAAAAAGTTTTCCTCTTTGTTGAAGAAAATCTAGTCAATCGAATTCCTCAAAGTGATGCAAATAAGGAAAGTTTATGGATTCCAAGAATGGGAAATCGATTACCCTGCTTGGAGAGACCTTTTAATTCAGATAAGAAAGCAGATATCAATCCTCTACCTCTTGATTTAAGAAATCAAGGTTTAAGGTTGATGTTGTGTTCATTCTCTGCCTTTTCCGTTGACCCACTTCTAGATTTTTAGTTCTAAGCATTTTCAAGATGGATAGGGTGATCTAAGTGAGAAAAGATTTTCTAGGGTTTAAGCAAGAGAGAGTTTAAATCTAAAGAGATATTTATACTTATCGATTCTGAGTGTAATTTAAACATAAAATTGCGTAAAAGTACGGATACATTATAATAACGTATCAATTTATTCTTAGATTTGAAGAGATAGATCGATCTTTTCTTGAAAAAAGATTGATATGTTTCAACATTTAGGCACAAGTATTAATATATTGAATTGAGTGTATCGATACATGAAAGCAGATTCAAATTTTAGTCTGGCCTTAAATAAGCATTTAATTTCGGTGGTTAATGACTTAGTTTTCAAAAATTTTCAAAATTCAAGTGATTATTCATTGCTTGGATGTAAGGTATCGAAAATATCGATGTATACTGGAAATGAGTTCTAACATCAATATATCAAGAGAATGTGTTGATATTAAATAGTAAAACATGAAGGTATCGATACGATTTCAATGGCATATCGATTCGTTATAGTAGTATCGATACTCTGTGATAGATGTATCGATCTAATTCATTCCAGTAATGAAATTTTGCCAGTTACACACACAGACAAGAAGACTCAACAATATTCAAACAATTTTCATCATTTTTAGTTTTGTTCTAATTGTACAGAAACGATCTCTATTTAGTAGTTTTGTGAACATGTCAACTAATTGAAGATTTGTGTTTATATACTCTAAGCAAATATCTCTTTTATTAACTTGGTCTATAATAAAATGATAACGAATTTCTATGTGCTTAGTCCTAGAATGATGAACTGAATTTTGATTAGATTTATGACACTAGTGTTATCACATAGAATCGGGATTTTACTAAGATCTAATCCATAATCTTGCAATTGATACTTAATCCATAAAAGTTGTGCACAATAACTGCCTACAGATATGTATTCGACTTTGGTAGTGCAAAGTGTAACAGTGTTTTGCTTCTTGCTAAACCAAGATACTAAGGCATTTTCAAGAAAGTAGCAAGTACCATTTGTACTTTTTTTATCTACTTTACATCCTCTATAATCGGCATCCGAGTAGCCTCTTAAACTAAACTCACCATCCTTTGGATAAAATAATCCTAGATTGGATGTCGTTCTTAAATACTGGAAAATTCATTTTACCGCTATAAGTGTTGGAGATATGTCCTAGAACCAATCGTATCATACGGTCTAGGGACATCATCCTTATGTATATATAACTTTGTAAATTATTGTAAATTAGTTTATGATTAATAAAT
>JAXCLQ010046380.1:0-11831 GCA_035584115.1 Cedrela odorata | reverse complement strand
TAAAATATAAAATATAAAAATAAAAGAATTAAATATATTTTTATACGTAACATATTATATTCAGACTTAATATATATATATATATAAAGAAAGAATAATAAATGTAGTACAATGAATGAATGAGATATGATGAGGTAAAGAAAGTCAAATGGGTACATCGTTATTGAAAAAAAAAAAAGGCCTTTAGGTGATGGGATTAACATTCTTCCACTTTGTCCCCCCCTCTATTTTTTAACTTTTGTTTTTATTTATTATTATTGATCATCTTATTTATATAGTGACATTGTTATAGCTAAGCTAAACTAATGGGCATCGGAGGCGAAGGTAGTAGTGGAAGGTTACTATCTTTGCTTTAGGCATGAGCCATTGCTTTTCTCATAGGAAAGGAATAATATGCCAGTGCTTCCTTAACCCTTTTCTGGGCCCCATCTCCGTCCAATCATGTGGACCCTTCCTTGTCTGGCCCCCCGTCTCCATCCATCCACCTCCCCTATTTTTTTACCTTTTTTATTTTTTATTTTTTTAGCCAAAAAAAAAAAAAACACCAATGTTGCGTAAATCAATAGAATGCTGACGTGGCTTTTGCTTTGAGGGTTGGTGTCGTTGAAGTGGAGACTTGACCCCACTCTTCTCTGTATTTTTTCAAGAAAATAAAATCTTTTTTTTAAAAAATAATTATTAATTATCATAATAACGTAAATAAATAAATATATATATGTACGTAAATAAAAGTGTTTCTATATATAAGCAAGATAAGTGTGATAGATATGGTTCTCTCTCTCTCAATCTATATCTCACATCTCCAAGTAAGTGTAATTTGCTTTGCTTGCGTAGCTCTCCTCCAATATTACCTTTGCTTGTTTGGTACACACACTTATTGTTATTATTATAATTATTAGAATTTAAGATGATTTCATTCCCTGCATGCTCTGTTGTTTTCACCATAAAGCTTTTTAACCCACAAATAGATATTGATGGGCAGTGGTGTGTTCTTGGTGGGTAGGGGTATTGCTCAAGCAAAACTAGTCAATTGGTAGAAAAAGGTGGGTCGCCCCTATTCCCTACTAGTGAATAATTTAAAAAATCTTAGTAGCCATCATTAATTAATTAACTACCTTTTGTTTATTCAAAGCATAAATCTTTCGTAATTAGTAAGGATCAGACAATCTTCACCTTCAGCTTCAGCTTGGTTCAATCATCTAATCTTCATGCATGCATGCACTTACTGCTGCTGCTGCTGTTTTTTGCAGTCTAAGACATGATTCCATCTCTTTAACTTTGTCTAGCAAATCACTAACATGGAAAGAAATGAGAATGGTTATCATACAGAGATAGTACTTGGGATAACTTTGGTTGAAATTAAAGAAACTGAAAGTTATTGTACAAAACAAAGAAAACAATTGCAGTATTTATTACAAGGAGGTAAGGGACAGAGTTGATTTAGGACAACTCTTTAGGCTTTTAATTGAAATAGGAATTCCTTTTCCCTTATAAATTCATATTAGATGTTGTTTCTTGGTTATTTTTGGGGGTCATACTGTTGGATGTTCTCATATATTTATTGTTGCTTTCTATTCTATAACATGATTCTAGTGGATTTCATGTCCTTGTGTCACTCTTCTTTTTTATTCAGTAATAAATTCTTGTTTCTTATCGGGTCAGTCTACACTAGAGCAGTTATAACATTACACCGACCATATTTTCAGTTATGTATACATATATATATACACACACACACACACACATTTTGTTACAATTTATAAATTATTTAAAAATGGCGACCGAATATTTGAGTGAAGTTAGGATATATATATATATATATATAACCCTAAATCTGTAATGTTCTTCCTGGAGAGCAGAAACAAAAGTAAAACCAGTATGGTAAAAATAAACAGAAATTTATCTATAAAGTGAAAAGAAGAAGAAGAAGAAGATGAAGAATATCAGCAGTTGAGAACTGGGTAATTCTTAAATAATGTTTGGCTGGACATAGGCTAGCTGGAGCAGGTCTGCTGCATATGCATGCATGTTCATCAATTGACAAAAAAGTATAAAGAGAATTTCAAAAATCAAAGGCATGCAATTAATGAATGGAAATGACAACACACTAGTTAAGTATTCACAAGGCTCAATAATGCAACGCATTTCAATTTCAGGTTGCTCTATTTGTAGAAAATAGGACTTCGCTTCATCATTAACTTTCAAACTTTATTAACATTTTTGTTTATGATTATGACTAATCAAATCACAAAAATTAATTAAGAGAAAGTAGAGGGTGTTTATTAATTTCACAAATAAAAAATAAAATGGATATGTTTTTTTCAAAATATCATCTAAATACAAAATTTTGAATTAACAAGTTAACTTTGTATTAGGAAATAACCTTAATATTTTCTTATTTTGTAAACGGAAAAAAGCACATTCATACTGTAAATAAAATAGAAAGAGAGAGCAATAGTATCACCAAGAGCATGTGTGAAACAATAAATAATGTACTTTGGTAGATGGAATCCACCTACCTAATAAATAATGGAAACAAAAATCTATCCTGAGTTTGAAACTTTGGAATAGATGCATAGAATTTGGTAGTTAAGCCAATCCTTTTAATCAACAAGAAAAGGACTGTTTTCTCTATGATCAGAATTTTTTGACTCTCTATTTTGGGAACTATCTCTGACCAACTTCAATAATTCCAAATTCATATTCATACCGCTACAAGTCAAAGTGTCGCATCTATTATTATGTTTACAAATCAAAATTCTCTCATAATTTAAACTTTAAAATATATATATATATATATATTTTTGAGTGAATCTTAATTATATATATATATATATATTATTGAACTATTCATTGGGGGTGAATATTTGGTTGATTAAGAGAATAAGATAAGACAATGAAAAGCATGAATGGGGGATAAGCTGAAGGGAATATATCTAAGTTGAAAAGGATCTGTATTTTCCAGTTTGTAATAATCAAGTGAATGTGTCTATGGAAGAATAGATGTGGCCAAAACTCTGGTCTCTCTGAAAGTTTAGCTATGGTGTATTTGAAAATGAAAGATGAGGCTGGCCCATAAATCCAATTCAATTTGGTGCCAATCTCAAAAAAGAAAAGAGCCTCACAATTTATGTAGTTGTTGTAGTGCAGTCAGCTATGAAAGGAATAAAGTTAAAACCCCACTTGTCATGTCTTAGGATTTGATTAATCACCTACTCTCTCTACAAATGTCATAAAAAGCAGCATTCCCACTTCCAACCTCCTTTCTCAAATATGCTTATTGCCTTAATCCAATTTTTATTTTTTAAATAAAAATATTATTTTATTTATAACATAATGATGAGCTCAGCATTATAAGTTGATTTTGTCATTTTCAGAGACAGAGCGTGCTTCAAATTCTCTTTCATTGAGATATAACACGATGATCTTGATCCCAGGCAGTTCAATTCCTTGGGAAACATGTGGATGCTATAATCAGTCTTTCGTCGAAATTTAGATCTTTAATTTCTCTTTTTCTTTTTTTTTCTTCAGTAAAAATTAATATCGTTTACGTTGGGGTTCAAAAATTAACGCCATAAATTTGACTAGCATATGAGTTAGTGTTAATGTAATTAATCTCTCTTGAGGGTTATGGGTGGCCGAGCCGTAGTAATGCCACTCTGAAGAACAATTCACTTATCTAAATTATCGTACTGGGTCTTCAAGTTACGAAAAGCAAAAGAGATTGAAAAATAATAACCCGTCCTGCTCCTGCAACACATCATATTGGAACATAACATGAACAAACAGGTGCAAAACGTAATCAGAGTATGGGCAACATAAGATGCAACGTTGCTCCTGAATTGTGATATGGGCCTTCTCGTACTATTATAGCCTGCACTGCAGATTCTGTATCTTCTAATAAAACCAAAAAAAGTTATGTGCCAAACGATTTAAAAAAAAAAAAAGACTCAGGACAAAATACACTCATATGATAAGACGAGAGAAGATAATAAAACCAACTTAAGCCCAACACAAAAACCCCTGGAATTTTTTCCTCCAGTTCACCGTACCCCTAAACACCCATTAGATCTTAAGTTGTCCCAAGCTCTGTACAGCTTTTTCTTCCACATTGTTCAGGATTCTCTTCTCTACTTGAGTTAATGTACTACTATCTAGAAGGGAAGGAGCAGTAGGGTTTGAAGTATCTTCTTTCTGAACAACAGAAGCAATAATAGGAGGATCATCCTTCTGAATGACAGGAGCAGTACCAGTTGGAACATGGTCTTTCTGTATGGCATTGGCAGAAGCAGTAACAGTTGGAAGATCTTTTAGAATGTCATGAGAAATAACAGTCAGAGGATCGTCTTCTCTTGTAGCAGCAGGAACAATAGTGGCTGTAGAATCTTCTTTGCGGACAGTTAGAGCATCATCCGTATGAACTGGTGGAGCAGCATATACTGGCACGGCCTGTCTGATGGTGACAGGAGGTGCAATTCGTACAGGGGGTACCCGCATTGCCTGAGAGGTAATCACAGATGGAGGTGGACGTGGAGGTGCCGAGAAACAAGGCACTACAGTTCTTACTGTCACTGGCGGTGCAATGCCATGACAAGGAGTCCTATATTGTCGGATGGGAACGTAAGGAGCGGCTCCTGCAGCAGGGAATTTCTGAGATCGAGCAACGCGGCCTTCTATGCAAGGCAGTTGTGGCGGCAGCACAGGTCTGTCATTTGTCATTGTTGATGACAGTCTGTGTCGAGAAGCTGTCTTAGGGCAAATTAAGGGGAGAATTCTTGATGAGGTAGCCAGGGGAGGCTGCGCACTTGTTGGTCTAGGGTTCTGAACAGGAAACTTCCTTGAAAATGGAATTGGAGTATCATGGCAATTCGCCATCGCCATCTTTTCCTTCAGACGGTAATTCAATAAGGCCCGTGCTATTGTAATCTGTTCCAGCTCATCATTATGCTCTGGCTCAGATGAAGAATTTGCAGTTTCTTTTGCCACTGGGAAAGGGAAAAAGAAAAATAAATAAATAAATAATTTAGCCTTCAGCATAAGAGTTCCTATACTAATATTTCAGATATATAAGTGTCACAACTATGTCCATTCAAAAATCTTAGCAAAAATTGCATTAATTTTTATCCAGAAAGTTGTGGAAGGTGGAATACAAGCTGACTCTGGTGTAAAATGATGGTCAGGGGCAGCAGACACAGGCTCGTCTCAGTTGCTTTATATTATATCATAAAGACAATTAATCTAAAGAAAATTCAGACAAAAACTCACATTGTTTTAGAGATGTCCAAGCTGCCATAGCCGCATTCTTCTCAGCTTGCTTCTTGTTCTTGGCAGGTTCCCCTGTAAATGTTATTCTGGCTAATTCTACGATGCCTGTAAAAACCGGCAGGTGTCCGAGGCCTGACCTGATTGTTGTGTATTGTGGCAATGGAGCTCCAACTCTTTGTGCAATTTCCTGTAAGAGGTTCTTGTACACTCCTGTCTCATCCTAACCACAGAAAAAACTAATTGGTATCAGACAACAAAACTAGATACAGCTGTTACCAATTGTACCAAGAAAATAGAATAACAATGTATCAAAGTGGAGGGAAATAGTAGAGAGAGATAAAGATAAAACATAAAATTATGGAAAATTTTCATCTTCTGTATGGTTATTACAGAATTTTTTTCTCACGACTTTTCCTTCTTATTTCTATTTCGGCAGAAATGACACTACCATCAAAAAAGCAGTATATTAAACAGATTATAGCAGCAGCAAAGCAATTACCGAATTATGTTTACAACTATTTATTCTGTCACTAGTAATTTAAAAGTCGTGTGATTTCTGATACCCAGAAACTATTCTCATGTTTAGAATCAGGAGTGATAAAATATTGTACCACAGGAGCAAAAAGTTGGAGAAAGTAGAAATTTGAAGCAGCAGATGCAAATATTCTATATAAGATAACTGAAAACCATCACAAAGAAAAATGAATATTCAGAATGATTATAGAAGAGAGGAAATGCAGGTTGGGTAAGTTTTAAACAGAATCCTTACTCCAAGGCGCCAAAAATCAATGTGTAGCATACAGAGATAAGGGAAAGTGGTCTTTTTTTTTAAGGCAGGAAGTGTTTATCCTACTGATACATTGTGCATGAAACTACATTTGTTGTTTTGTAGGAAATTATAATCAATTTATGATTACAAAAAATTCAAAAACTTTTATAATCTATGAAAGTTGCTCTCGGACTGTAACCAAACATTTTTCAACTTCGTACTCTTCGGAAAAGGAATGAAAACCCCGGAAGTCACCATAGCCCATAAAATTATTACGACCGAAAAGCCCCCACAGGTCAAATTAACAACACCAGGAACGCGAAGTACAGCTGTTTTCCAGATAAAAGGGCAAAGAAATCCAGATCGGTACTTTAGCAAACGTTTTCTTCTCTATCATTCTCACCTAGAAACTTCCCAGTTCCCACTTTCTTTTAGATTTTCTAAATAATTAAAACACTTAATTGTCGTCACCTAAGTCACAAAATCCCACTCATTTTGTAACCACAGGTACAAACGAAGAGCATTATAGTCATCAACCGACCAAATAATCTTAAGCTGAATCTCCAGCGATCACAGCCGTACAAAACTGATGCACAGTGAAAGCTGATCGTCAAGAATTTTTCATTTCCCTTTAAAGAGTTCAGTTTTCGCTAAATTTCTAATATAATTACCGATGAGCTAAAAGAGAAGAACAAAAATCCTTAAAAATAGAACCCTGCCGACAGAGGCTAAAAATGTAAGCAGATAAACCAAAAACGGAAGGGCGTGAACTAACCAGAATCCTGGCGGCGAGGGAAGGAGAAGGCCCACGGTTAGAGAGAGAGTTGAGAGCGACCTCAGCGGCGGAGTGCTCCGCCTGACGGAGAGTAGAACAATAGTGAGGACTCTCAAAGATCTCACCGTTAAAGTTAACAGTAGCTTTAAATCTGGGAGCGTGGTCGGGACCTTCCCGGATGCAGGTGTAAGACGGGAGATTAAAGCAGCTCCTCTGCGCCAGCTCCTGCAGCTGGTTCTTGTACATTTCGAACTAATTTTCTAGAACTCCAAACACACCCACACAGACGCTGTATCCAGTCACTCGACTTGTTAGTTTGGTTTCATTTCATGGGGAGGTGGGAGAAAGAATTAGGGATCGGATCGGAAGTAATTGGGGTCGGGTGAGAGGATCAATGGTTTTTATTTATTTAGGGTTTTGGTTTGGATGGGAAAAAGAGGAGAGAGAAAAGAAGGGTTAACTAAACTGAATGGTGACAAATGAAGGTGGAGGCTGGGGGGATTAATATTTTAATGGAGGAATCTGATATAATAATGGTTTTATGAGAAGAGAGGGTCAACTCAACTGAACGTTTGGCTTACTGGCTTAGGCTGCATGGATGGGAATGCGATGTCATGTGATTCCCTTTTTCCTCTAGATTTTCTACACCTTTATTTTATTTTATTTCTTATTTGTTATTAATGTCCAGCTTTCAACTACTTACTGTATTTATGTTTTGGTTCGGTAAGGAAACAAGAAACAAGATACCGGTTGTTTGTTTTCTCTTAGGTAGGCCACTATTTGGATTTGCTTTTATTCATATGAACTTGATTATTTATTTATTTATTCATTCAATTATATGCATATGTTGAAAAGCTAACATGGGTAGAGTAGTTCAATTGATGTATTGAATTATTATTAATTCATAATCAATGTTGCATCCATATTTCTAAATAAGATTTCACTATGGGAATTAAGAGCCCTAATTTTAATTAGTCATGTTTATAATCAAACAATGTAAATAAATGATATAGTGTGGTACCATTAAAAAGTCTAAAACTTCCATTATTACCATTAATGAAAGAATAAAAAGAATGGTCACCCTAGGAGGAGGACTATTCTAATGTTAAGACATACATCAAACTATTAGCTACATGCCTCAAAGCCCCTAAATATTATTATATTAATTTTGACGTAATTAATATATTTAATGAAAATGTGGGTAATCACGTGATATTGGAGGGAGGTCACGTGGCTGATGTTTGGGTTTGGGAGTATGTATGAAAATGAAAATGAAAATGTGGTGGTGGAGTCCGGATGATGATTGATTATTTCATATCATATACAAAATGCGCTAGTCAAGAAGACCATGGATTGGAATCTCCCACACGGAGGAGCGGGAATTACAAAAGTACCCTGTAAAACGTGGAAAGAGAGATGAGGGTATTACGGTAATTTGGAAGATAGTAGAATAAACAACTAGACTTCATTATCAATGGAGAAAGTAAGTGGGGAACATAGCTTTTTTAATCTCCGAAATTGAAGAAGTTTGACTATGGAATTCACATAAATGCCCCTTATTTATATATTGGGGGAGGCACAAGTGAAAAAGTCCACATTTAATTAAATGAAATGAAGATGATTGAAAAAGGTAGTAAGATTGGTTTAATTGATTTGATTATTTACGGGCATTAATTGAAACTAATGTTTGAAGGCTAGAAAACGCGTTTTCCATTCCCATTCCACCGAAAGGAAAAAAAAAAACAATACAAGGCCCCACTTCCTTCGCACACATAAAAGCCATTATTACCATTATTATCCATTCAAACTAAAAAAATTGACTTACCAACGTTGGCGATGCTGTTGGCTGCATTTTATTGTTTACGTTTGCTTTTTTCACGTTTTGGGTTTTAATTTTGATTTTACATTGTAATCAAATAAAAATTTATTTATTTTTAATCAAAATTTTTGGTGTGGGTTGAGTACATGCAAGTTTAAAGAGACTCACATCTAGTCGGCATTAAATTCTAATTTGCTAAATTAAAACTCGCATCCTATATACCCGAACTCTGATCATTTGGTTATTCCAGTGCAAGTCGGATAGAATTTTTTTCGCGTTTCTAGAAAGAAGATTAGTTTAAATTTGAGGTGAATAGGAGTGTAATTGATTTTATCTCTTATACAAAAATAAAAGTTAATGGTTAAAATCTCACCCACCTCAACCTTCGAGAGGGGGACTGGTTTAATTTGAGGTAGGATGAGATAAGATTAGAGGTGGTAAATGTGTCATAGTATGGTGACTCAGCTTATGAAACTCAAGTTCATTTGTGTTTCTTGTCCTGCCAGATTTTGAAAAGGTCGGTCCAACCTATTTCATAAGCCCATTAAATTCGTGTTGTGTTGTGTTATGTCATGTTGGTCTATACAATTTTTTTGTTTTTAATTTTTAAATATATTTTTAATTAATTAACTAAAATTGTCAAAATATTATTATGTTTGAATTATATAAAATTATTACTATGAACATTGTTAATTCTTTTTAATTTTTAAAATTAATTTTAAAATATTTTAATTAAGTATTCGTGTTTTTGTGTTGGCTCGCATGTTGGCTTATTGAGTTTTCATGCCTAAAATGAGAGTTTGATCTTTAGCCCTTCTCAACTTATGTGTAGTGTTGGACTCATATTGTGTCGTGTCAACTCGACTCTTTTATCACCTTTAAGTGAGATGCAAATTAATTTAAAATAAATTAATAAATAAAATAATTAAAAAATATATTAGAAAGAGTGAATTTAATTCTAATATCCTTAATAGAATCTATGACTAAAAATGTTCGTGCTAACATTTTTTTTAACAAATTTTAAAACATTTTCAATATCATTAACTCACACTTCAAGTATTATCCTATATTATTAAATTTAGCTAATTTAATAATAAAATAATTAGTAAACATGTTGTATGAAGTGAATTTCATTTCAATAACTCGTGACAGTTTTGTGTTCTTTTGTGTTATGTTATTTTATAATTTTCAATAATTTTTAGTAATAAAATATTATTTTTATTAATATTAAATATATTTTTTGATATTAATTAATAAATCACAAAAGTGCTACTACTCGGTCATAAATATTCGTTGTGAGTGATGCATAACCCTTGATAATTATTGTTTGTTGGAGTCACTGTTAATATCATTAGAATCCTTATTTGATGATCTACTAAACTGTGCATTCACGATCGACTTTTGAACTATCATTCATAAAAAAAAAAATAGAGATTAAAAAAATTCAGACAATGGTGAGTGGTGGTGGCATATTGCCACTACTACCGTGTACATCCATCAAAGATGCAAATAATGATAAAAATAATGTACAATAACTCACAATCGATTAACGTTAATAATTATATGGTGAGCAAATTCTTAATTTTTTTAGTTAATGATAATTCAAACACCGATATGACCAATCAAAACCAACCATGCATTTTTCACTTTACAATATTGTGCCACGTATTAGGATACTTGCTAAGAGTTTATCATCCACCAATTAAAAGTGGTAGAAGCCACCAAAGAAAAGTAAGAGGTGGTAAAATCCACCAATCACAATACTCCCTCTTGGATTACACTACTTTTAGTTTTCGTTGAACTTGGTTAATAGTACTTCATTAAAAACTTATCAGTAAAATTCAATGGAAAAAACCTGGTCAAGGGAAAAAAGAGTGTAGTGCATATTTTTTTAATTTTTTTTTTTTTATAGTTTATCTTTTGTAACAGAATATGCTTCGCTCATGAAATTCTCCCCCATATGATAACAAATATTAAAATTTCAATTTGTAGAGTTGACACATGCTAATACTATATACCAATTTCTCAAAAATTGGTGTATGTAAAGCTTTAATGAAGAAATTAACAAAATATTTAGAGAAGTGTATATGTTTAACATTAATTTATTGACTCCGCTGAAACTCTTGAATGTAAAGGAACTTAAGTATTATATATTTGATTCAATCTCCCTTAATGTATCATCATCCAACCTGAGCAATATAAGTAATATTATTTTCGTATATTATTGTTGAAATATTTGTAGTAGAAGATATGTTGTATATACTCTAAATATGATGGATAATGGATCGTAAATATATACATTCCTTACTTACTTTGTGTAATGCAAGAATTTTAAAGTGATTAGAAGAAGTAATAATGAAAGTTTGTTTCGTGTATTACCATGAAATTGTTTTATTATTATAAATGAAAACATATTATGTCTGTAAACATATTTTATGAAGGTCAGAAAAATAGCCAACATTTGCATAACCAATTAGTCTTAGATTTCATATCGGTTCATTGGAATAAAATAATCTTGAATCCATCGTTCTACGAAAATAACAAAAAATATGTTTAATGTCATTCTAATGACGGTAAGTAGGTGCATAATTGAATCTCTCTAATAAGTTCAAAAAGAAAGCTATGTCTATTCTAGTACATTTTGCCAGACAAAGCAATTAATAGATACTTTCCTTGAGGTTTGTTAAATTACAGGTAGATAAAGTGATATATAAAAATCACAAATACACTGTTGGACTTAATAGAACAAGGACTTTACCATTAATGATTTGTTGAAAAAACTAAAGGCATGTTTGTTTTGTCATTGTGTAATTGAAAAATTGTGTAATTTGGTATAATTACACAGTTTTATCATATTTGTCCAACTGTGTAATTACATAGTTAATTAATGTAATTGGACCCTTTCAATTACACAATTCAATTATTAAGAAGGTGAAAATTGGTGTAATTATACAATTTTTTTAATTTTTATAATTACAATAAATATATTTGCTCATGTTTCTAATTCTTCTTAAAACCCTTCTATATTATCTTTTTTTTTTCTCTTGTTGCATCATCTTTCACCTACCTTCTAAAACTGTTTCACATCAACAATGATCTAGGTACATTCATGCAAAAAATATATATATATTTCTTTGTTAACGACTATGTCATGTATATGCATATATTTCTTTGTTTATATATATATATATATATATATATAT
>JAXCLQ010046379.1:0-81009 GCA_035584115.1 Cedrela odorata | reverse complement strand
AAGCTTGGTGAAGCTTAAACCGTAGCTCTAAGATTCCGATCAAGCCGGAACCAACATCCTCAACACCGACGTGTGTGAATATCCAAGGAAGCAAGGTCGTTGCTGGTTTGAACTACTAAAATACAAATTCGGTTTTTTTTCTTAGTTTTTGTTTAACAAAACAGAAATAAAAGTTGTATACTGAAATACACATGCATACACATATCGATCATCAGGGAGTATATCCCGTAGATTTGTAATGTCAATCTAGGCTCCCCAGCGACGGTTGTGCGCCCAGAACTCCATTTCGTGCGTCACACTTCCGCTGCACATAAAATAAAGCATGTTCACGTTTCCTGTTCTGTTCAATAAGATGTGACTCTTTAGGATTGGATTGAAATCTCACACATACACACACTCTATAGAGAATATCGGGTCTAAAGGTAGTCAAATGAAATAATAATCCTATCATGCCTCTATATAATCTTTGATCCATACTCTTTCCTTTCTCATCTTTGTTTAGTGAAGTAGAAGTGCTTATAGGAGTTAGAATGGATTTGCCCTCTATCATATTAAATTTTCTTAAAAGTTTTTTGATATACTTTGATTGGGAGATGTAAATTCTATCATTTGTTTGTTTAATTTGAAGTCCTAAAAGAAAATTTAATTATCCCATCATGCTCATTTCAAATTCACATTTCATAAGATTTGAAAACTTAATGCACAAGGATTCATTTGTGCTTCTAAAAATGATATCATCAACATAGATTTGCACTAATAGAATATCATCATCTTTAGTTTTAATAAAAAGTGTAGTATCAACACTCCCCCTCATAAAGTTGTATTTTAACAAAAATTCACTAAGTCTTTCGTACTAAGTTCTAGATGTTTGTTTTAGATCATAAAGTACCATAGTGAGTTTAAAGACATGATTTGAAAATTTACAGTTTTCAAAATCAAGAGGTTGCTCTATATAAACTTCTTCATTTATAAAACTATTTTAAAAAGTACTTTTTACATCTATTTGATAAAGTTTAAAATTTTTGTAGCATGCAAATACTAAGAACACTCTAATGACTTCTAATCTTACTACAGAAGCATATGTCTCATCATAGTCTATTCCCTCTTCTTGACTATATCCTTGTATTGTTAATCTATCCTTATTTTGAGAGATGTTGTCATTCTCATCAATTTTGTTTCTAAATACCCACTTCGTACCTATAGTTGGATAATCATTTAGTCTAGGTACTAAGGTCCAAACTTTATTTCTTTGAAATTGATTTAATTCTTCTTGCATAGCCATTAACTAATTTTCATCACTTAAGACTTCTTCAACTTATTTTGGTTCTATTTAAGAGAAAAAGGCTAGATTTTGATTTTCATCAATTTCTTTTGTCTTTCTTCTAATTTTGACTCTTTGTGAAGAATCGTCTATTATTAGTTCTTTTGGATAACTAGAATTATATTTCCATGCTTTTGAAAGTTCCTTACTAACTTGATCTTCTTCTATAATTTCACTTTGATTTTTCAAAGACTCATCATTTAAATTTAAGTTTTTCAAATTTTCAATTGCTTCTAATTCTTTCTGCTTTTCTTTAGCAATTAATTTGGACAAGTCAAGATCATATTTGTTAAAAGTTATGTGCACACTTTCATTCGCAACTTGAATTCTCTTATTGAAAACTTTATAGGCTTTGCTCTTAGATGAATAACCTAAAAATATTCCTAGATCGGACTTTAGCTCAAATTTTCCTAGGTTATCCTTGATATTAAGAATGTAGCAATTACATCCAAATACTCTAAAGTATTTGATTTTAGGTTTTCTTTGAAAGATTAACTCATATGCAGTTTTGTTCAATATCTTTCTAATTAGAACTCTATTGATTATATGACATGTATTGTTAATAGCCTCAGCCTAAAAGTATTCGGGTAGGTTATATTCACTTAGCATTGTTCTACCAATTTCTTGAAGAGTTCTATTCTTTCTTTCGTCAACTCTATTTTGTTGTGGGGTTCTAGGTGTTAAAAAGTTGTAAGAATATCCATTCTCATGTAAAAGGTTTTTGAATTCTTGATCACTTTTAATCTTTACAATTTTAATGCTTATTTCATTTTCAATTTGTCTTAAGAATTTATTAAAAGTTTCAAATGTATTACTTTTATTTGCCAAGAAGAAAACTCACGTAAATCTTGAATAATCATCCACAATTATGTATGCATATAGTTTTCCTTCTAACGATGCTATCATATTTGGTCCAAAGAGGTCTATATGTAAAAGTTCTAAAGGTCTAGTTATGAAAACTAAGTTTTTGAGTTTGAAAGAGGTTTTAAGTTATTTTTTTAATTGGCAAGGACTACAGACTTTGTCTTTTGTAAACTTTAGATTTAAAATATCTCCCAATAGACCTTATTTAGCAAGTTTTTGCAATAAATCCATACTATAATGTCTTAGCCTTCTATGCCACATCTAAGAGTCATCACAATGAGCTTGCAAACATTTGTCATTCATTTCATTCAATTTTTCTAATTCTATAACATATACATCATTTTTCCTAGGTGCATAAAATAATTTATTTTTATGCTCATCCAATACTTCACAACCATTCATAAGAAACATTATTTTATATCCATGATCATACAATTGGCTAATACTAAGCAAATTATATTTAAGACCTTTAACATATAGAACATCTTTAATAGATATTGAGTTGATGTTAATGGTACCAATACATTTTACCTTGCCTCGGCTATTATCCCCAAAGATCACATCTTTTGTTTTTTCTTTCTTTAGATAGAAAAATAGCTTCTTGTTTCCCATCATGTACCTCGAGCAACCGCTATCAAGGAACTACTTCTTTTTGTACTTATTGCTCTTCACATTCCGTACCTACAAAAATAGCAAGTTTATTTTAGTACTCAAGTAACTTTGGATCAATAAATATTAGTTCTACCCTTAAAAGTCTTGGTCATTTTAGCATGCATAATCTCCTTAAGTTGTGTTCTCTTGGTTACCTACACAATTTTAAGTCTATTATACTTATTTTTCTTATGTAAACATGTTTACTATAATGACCTTTTCTATTGCAATAATGACAAGAAATGGATGATGTTATTTGTTGTTTAGCTTTCACAAAGTAGTTTGCATAGGACTTTTGTTTAATTCTTTATTTATATTCAAGTCCGGCTTTATCAAATACTAACTTTTGACTACCTAAAAGCTTATTCAATGATTCTTTTCCTTGTGTAAATTTAACTAAAACTTCTTTGAGAAAAGCTATCTCACCTTTCAAAACTTTATTTTTATTTTTTATACATCAAGTTCCTTAGACAAGCTAGATTCATTCTTGATTTCTAGTTCTTTAACTTTTAGTTTCAATGAGTCATTCTCTTTTAGTACCATGGAGTTATTTCTCTTTGCTTCTTAATATTTTGCATATAATTCCTCAAAATTATTTCTAAGTTCTTCATATAATGTACCTAAATCATCATCTAATAGATCATCATCATCACTATTTAAGCATGTATCATATATAAAGAGTTTTGATTTAGAGAGATTACCTCATCTTCTTGTTTTCCCATGAGGCAAAAATTTGCTAGCTTGTTTTCCGATAATGAGGTGTTTTCTTCGCTAAATGAGTCATCCCACGTCACTTTCATCATTTTCTTCTTTTTCTGGTCTTTCTTATCTTTTCTTAGTGGACATTCAGGTCTTGTATATCCTGGTTTCTTGCATTCATAGCAAATGATCTCTCTCCATTTTTCTTTTTCTTTTTCTTTTTCAAAGCTTTTCTTGAATCCATCATTTCTTAAATAGTCTCTTCTTTTCCAGTTTCCTCTTTTGGACCTTTCTTTGTTAAAGAATTTTTTGAATTTTCTGGCCATGAGAAGAAATTCATCTTCATTGGAATCTTATTCACTCTCATCTTTCTTTTCTTTCTTTTTGGTGCTCTTTAGGGCAACATTCTTTCTTCCCTTTTCTTTGTCTTCATCATCATTTCATCTACCTTCAAGCTCATATGTCATGAGCGATCATTGAGAGGTAAGGTTTTTAAATCCTTTACTTCCCTAATTGCCGTAACTTTAGTTTCCCAACTTTTAAGTAGACTCCTTAGAATTTTTATCACAATATATGCATTTGAGCAAGTTCTACCAAAAGCTTTTAAATCATTAGTAATGTCAGTAAAACGAGTAAACTTGTCTTTTATGCTTTTAGACTGTTTCATTCTTCTAAAGTGAAGGAAAACCTTATAATTTCTTTTCTATGGGTGAAGAGTAACCTATAATGATCTTCTTTGGTACAGGTTAAGATGTACCCAATACCAAGTTACAAATGTATATTGAATTTTTACTTTCACACTAGAGTAGATATTTCAATATGCTCTCATAATAAATTAATCTCTCACATAAGATTTTGAAGCTTTACAGTAGAGAGAGAAAGTTCACTATTTTAGTCTGAAAATGTTGTTCAAGGATTTTTGTAGATATTGATTGCAAGTGATCGTTCTTCTTTGCTTCACTATGTATCTTCTATTTATATTCTTCCTTTTTGTGAAGCAACTTCAGTCTAATGGCTTGATTTTGTGTATTTATTATTCACTAATAATGCCGCAGAAGTTACCATTGAGCTTTAAAAATAGAGAAAGTATCGATCCCTTTCTCCATGTATCAATCTCTTTAAGTAAACAGTACAATTTGCATCCCAAGTATCGATCTGTTTGTGCTGGAGTTATTTTTGAGTTGTAGTGTATCAATCTGTTCATGCTGGATATCAATCTAGTCTGCTTCGTAATTATTTTCCAACTCTCTAGAAAGTCCATGTATCAATCTGGTTGCTTCTATAATTATTTTGCAACTTTCTAAAAAATCCATGTATCGATCTCTTCTTCTCCATGTATCAATCTAGTTTCCTCTATAATTATTTTACAACTCTCTGAAATGTCCATGTATCGATCTTTTTATCTTTGTGTATCGATCTGGTTGCATTGATGATTTCATCTGAAGCTACTGTATCAGCACATATCGATATCCTCATTTCTTTGTATTAATCCTTCTTTGATATATCGATATGTTATGGTTCTTAATCTATCTATTTGTCTTTGAGTATCGATCCTACAAGCTTTTTAATGCACTTTGACAAAAATTGTTAAGGAATAAATTCAAGCATATTTATACATAATTTTGAGATACATTTAGAACATTTTTATTTTACTTAGTCATTATCAAAAACATACGAATATTAAAGGTTGATATCATTAATTTCTCTCATGATATCATCATATTAGTATCTAGAAAGTAACAAGACTTTCACGAATATTGCTGGCTGAACAAAGATCTTTCTAGTCTTCATTAAGACCTCTTAAGATTATTCGTGAGAGATCATTATTGTCAATAAGGTGATTCAACATAGCAAGTTCATCGGCGATGACTTTAACATGTTGCATGTAGTCTGTAATGGACAGTGTGCCTTTTGTGAGAAGGCGAAGATCTTCTTTTAATTGAGTAAGTCGACTAGAATATTTCATACTTCATGTGATGTGCAAGCAAAGGCAACAAAAGGAAAAGATTGCGCAAAACGCCACTGGCAATAACATTAAGGATTAATTGGTCTTGGCTGATCCAAATTGAATAATTGAATTTGGGTTGGTGTTATTAGTGGTTGTAATGGTGGGCAAGGGGTAAGGCTTGGATCCATCTATAAATCCATATGGTCATACTCTATGAGAATTGCATGAAATTGGAAGTGCCATGACGTATAATTCAAGGAGTTTAATGGAGATTTGAGAAGTAGTATTGATAGAGATGAGGGAGGAAGTATTATCAAGGAGTTGATGATAGTGGGATGATCATGATTAGAAGAAGTGTTGGACGAACTTTTAGAGATGTGAGTAGTTTAAGAGTCGGCAATTTTTGGAGGGGAGGGATCGAAGTCGCGAGAGTATTAAAAAGGCTCTGATACCATATGTGATTTTGAGAAGAATAAAGTTCTTGAGGAAAAGATGACTTTTGCAAAATTTCATTGAAAGAAAATAGCAATTTATTCAATGTACATGATCAGGTAATACGTAAGGTTTCTATGGACAAAATATTTATATCCCAAAAAATAGATAATATACAATTCATCAATAGTTGACTACATTATTTTTTTTAAATAATTATGTAAAAATATGGATGAAATAAGTTATGTAATCCTAATTATGAGATAATGTAGTTTTATGAGAAGCTTGTTCTGTCATAGTCAGAAAAAACTTGTAGAAAAATTACATAATTTTAATGACAAATTGTGAGTGATAATTAAATGATTAACAATTTGTTAGAATTTCTACTAATATTTGCATATATTCACATAAATTCTACTTTGAAAAAAAAAAAACCTTTTACTTGTACATAGTTATATGAAACCGGCTAACTTCGTTGTGAAGTTAAATTTGAAATAAATAAGAAGAGATAATAAAATTTTCATTAATATCACCTTTTTTTTTTTTTGTCTTTTTTTTAAATTTTCACACTCTAAAGTTCCACTCCATCTCATTCACAGATATAGATTAAAGAAAATTTTCCTACAAGATTGGTACGGGAGTCAGATAAATCAAATTAATTAAACTATCCTTTTAAAGAATAATAATATCATGTCTACGTATAAAAGATCATACATAAAATCAAACAAATCTATATTTAGATATATTACAAACAACACCCTATAATCTATTTTTAATATCATTTAAAGGACAACCTAATCACATTTCTTCTCATAATTAATTTTTCAAAGTCTCAACATGAGAAGAAGGTTGCTCTAAAACTTTTTTCTTCTTTTTTTTTTTTTTTTTTTTCTGGAATTTAGGTTTTCAAAATTTTAGGTGAAATCGTTTAACCAATGCCATTAAACAATTTTTTCATTATGTAATGTTAGTTTTAATTAAGTATGTATATATTATCAATAAATTCAAAATAAACATAAGTATATTGTATAGAATAATAAGTACAATTAATATGATTGGATTGGATGATCATAGGTACAGTGACAGTGGTAAAAATAATTTTATTTAAGTACCTAGTAGATAATTAATACAAATAATCCGAGTAAAATTAAACATTCAACATTTTAACAATAACAAAGTTCAAAAAAAAAAAAATAGCTCTAATCAACTGTAAAAATAAATAAATAAATAAGAGTACTATTAAATTTCTCAAATTTTATTCTAATTTTGGTTTTAAATATTAATGTGTAATTTTTTAATTTGATAGTGAGATGTGATAATTAGTAATTTCGAAAATTAGGGTAAAAGTTAGGACGCGGCTCGTACAAAAATATAAATTACCATCTCTTGCAAGCAAGTTTAAATTTATGCTACGAAGGCTACCTCGACTGTGGCGACTTGGCATGCTCTGGAATTTTTATATTGTAATGATTATAAAAGATAAAAATTCATAAGTTTATTTATATCATGTAAGATAATTATTAGGAGAGATAATTGTTATTTTGTATAAGTAATTATTTTTTATGAATTAAATAAGATTAGGTCAGTCCATCAAAACTGGCCCAATAGGTTTTAAACCCATATGCAATGCAAATAATATATATATATATAAGTATTTTATCAAAATTTTCAATTTATGCGTGATATCATAATTTTTTTAATATAAATAAATAAATCTATAAATTTTAATGAAAACTACAACGAAAAAAATCTTGTGACGATAAATATCCATGAAAAAAGACTTAATTATTTGGTTTAATAATTATTCCACGTGAAACACAGTAAAGGGTCGCTTTTGAAAGATGTTGTCTTATCCTTCACACAACGATGTCTTTGTAATGAATGACATTTATTACACAGGTAGGACCCAGAATCTTCTTTCGGTGATCTGAAGTTGAAGGACGACGTTGACTGATTTATTGCTTTTAATTTTACACCACATACCTACCAAACCCCAATCCCATTTCCATTTTCTGTTTTATAAAATCTAAAGGTATCAATCCATTCTTCGATGCCAAATTCCCCGTTCCACTATTTTCCTACCAACTTGTTTTATAAGTTGTTATCTGTATTGTTTCTTTCTTTTTTTTTTTTTTTCTCAACATTTGATCCAAACCTTCTTACGACGTCAATATGTGATCGATGTAATATAATATAAATTATATATAATTTCATAGAAACCGTTTTAGAAAATGTTTGAAATTGTGGTAGTGTTATTTTGAAACTGCACAATTTTTGTGGGACAAAAATATTATATATTAAATATTAATTTTTTTAATATTAGTGTAATAGTTTTTAAGTCATAATAGATAGAAATACTATAAATTATATATTAATATAAAAATAAATAAATTTTATTAAAAATTGATATTATTAAATATATTTTTTAATTATATTATATTATTTTTATTTTAAAAAAATAATAAAATCATTATTATATTAATTGAACCTTTAGTAAAACAATGACCATGTCCCACTGAAGTCAGTAGTTGTCAAACACTTTTTCAATTTTGTTTTGAAAAATTAAACGGAAATCAGCACTGCCAAACATACTGTTAAATAGAAAATAAGTTGAATACCCCCTAATTTTTAGCCTAATACATCGATACCTCCCTTATTATTTAGATATATTTAAGTATCCCTTCAAAGTTATTTTCGTTAACTTTTAAAACTTACTGTTTGGGGTATTTTTTATATTTTAACTTTGATCGTTAAGAGAATATGCCCACAAGTCCATGACCCCTTTGATATTTTGTTCAATACTCCATTACTTTAAAATAGAAAATAGAAAATAGAGAGTGTATTTTGGCCCAATAATAGAAGACCTCTCTAATTTATTTATTTTTTTAAAAATTTCATATTAAATTTATATTATTTAATTAATATTATTTCTAATTTATGATAAAGAGTGGACTTATTTAAAAAAATGTCAGATTTAATTTATATTATGTTATTAATTTTATTTTTATTTTTTAAAAAAGTGTGAGCTAATAAAATTATTATGTTTTTATTTTTTTGAAAAATTAAATTTGGATGTTTAAGGATATGGACCAAAAATATTATTTCTATTTTATATTTTAAAGTTAAAAAGTTATTTTAAAAAAAATAATTAGTGGACTCTTGAGGTATAGGGCTATAACAAGAGATTTTGAAATATTGGACTAAAAATAAGGGGAGTCATGGGCATATTCTCTTACTAATCAAAATATTTAAAAAAAAAAAAAAAAAAGAAAAGAAAGGAAGAAAAACTCCAATAGTGACTTTTAAAAATTAACAAAAATAACATCAGAAGGTACTTGTATATTTTTGAAAAATAATAAGATATCTGAGTATTAGGCCATATAATAACTGAGGTATTAGGCATATTCCCCACTTAAACATATGCTCAATTTAATAAACATAACAAACTTGATGAATTATATAGATAGATTTGGTAATCTAACATGAAATAATTCTGGCATTCGCGCTTGTGGGTGGTGGATCAATTTTTTCCTTTTAGTGGGGAAACGGTTTTTTCAGAGGCCATCAACATCTACAAGCAAAAAGAAAAAGAAAAATAAAAGATGATAGAAAAGAATGACCTTTTGGAAGGAAAGCCAAAGTCACTTTATTTGTAGTATCTATATTTAGTTTTATTTTAATATTCAGGTAGATATGATATAATAAAATTAATAATTTAAAATATAATAAAATAAATAATTTAAGATATAATAAAATTATATATAATATTATATTATATTTAATATATAATAAAATAAAATAAAATAATATATATAATTTTATTTTTAAAAATATTAAAAATTAAATTAAATAATTAATTATTTAAAATGAAATAAAAAGTAAATATTTTAACATATTAATTTAAATTATTTTTTAGTTTTAAATATTCTTTTAGTTTATATTATTCTAAGAGTTATAAAATTTTTTTATTGTTTTATTAAATATATAAATCTAATATAATTTATATGACCTTATGAATTTTATTCTACTTTAAAATTGCTCTTCAATATAAGAGTGGAGGATAGCATGCACTAATCGAGGCTAGTACAATGTAGATATGGGTTAGGAAAAAAGTGTGGATACTCTTTCAGCTCTATCGTTTGAAAAAGAACAGACTTCGAAATTAGCTAAAAAATGGGAAAGCGAAGGACAAAAAATGATGGGCCCTCCAATCTAAAAAGTGTTATCAAGCATGGCCTCTGTCCAGAATTTTCACGTGCTCTGCTCACGTCTGCTATCATTATTGACGTCAGTCATCTCATCAGGGAAGGAATCTCTAGGGGCAATTGCAATATCTTTCATTCTGCAGCAAATCAACTTACTGTTCACATCTTGTTTTCGTTTTCCTTTGCTTTGGATTAACATTGAAGAACTGGAGAACGTTCAAGAATAAAACATTCATGTAGACTGTACTGGTCTGTGACCAAATCAGTTAATTACTAATTTCATATTATGGATTCTTTAATATATTTTTACTTAAATTTATCACCAATTTGTGATAATTACATTAATAATCAGGTATACAATTATTTCCACTTTTCAGAGCACAATTGACACATGCATGGGCGCGAATTAGGTTACTCCATTTGACCATGATTTAAACTAAACCACAGCAACATATTATAGCCGAAAATTAGGGTTTATATTATTACCAATGACACCCAACTTTGTACTTTACCACGTTGGCAGAAAAAGAAACTAAACAATAAATGAAATAGTAGCCATAAGTTTAATCCTTGTAAGTGAAAATAAAGTGAGAAAATTGTTAAAACAAGTTTAATCCTTGTAAGTGAAAATAAAGTGAGAAAATTGTTAAAACAATCTTATTTTGAATTACATTTACGCATATGGCCTATTTTAATTTAATTTTATGAAGTTGATCACTCTCATTATTTTTGAATAATTTTGCCCCTATATGACTACTTACTATTAACACAACGCAAACTTTAAAATCATTTCAAATTATCACAAGTTTGGTTTTATCTCAACTCGAAAATTAGTAACAACTAATATTCTAACGAATTTTTGGCAACTATACAAACAATGAATTCTTTTTATTTTTCTCACCGAATTTTACTTGATTTCATAAATCAATGGATGCATACATTGAATTTGTGCTTGATTTCATGGATATGTTATTTTAGAATTGAAATTTGGTCATGAACATATAGAAACTGAGGTGTCGCCATCGCATGAAGAAGTCGACAATAGGTTTCCTCTCACGACCCTGCACAATCAAGTGCCACTGTGCACTCGATATTAAGTGTATACTAGTGCTAAATTATGAGAGCCAATGTGTGCTTGAAGTGCACCAGTGATATCGGTTCATGGGTGCATAGAACCGAGCAACTGCACTAGTTTTGAAACCGATTCAAATGAAGCCGAATTAGTTGAATAGGAAAATTTGAATTTTTTTAAATCCAATTTAATTTTTCATTAAAATTTTTAATTTCATTCAAATAGACCATTAAATTTCAAGCAAATTGGTCATTTTAAAATTATGAAAATTTATCATGTAATTATGTTTCATGTACAAATTTTGTTTTATTGTGTCATAATATCTTTTGATTTGCAATATTTACTAATAATGTACTATTTATGCAATTGTAATAGGGAGAAATGAAAAGTTGACCAATGTGAACAATGTGATAAACGACCACTTTCATGCCGAGCTGACTTCAATATCATGATTGGGAATAATAAACCGTGGTGCAAGTCAAGTCATTCAAGCAGACTTGGTTTAGACACTCTTTGAGCGTCTAGGAATTGCATTATTCATGCAATCTTGTCCACTATATTATATTGCATGAGGTTCTTGCGAGTGGCCGCAACAACTAAATATGATTCCTCTTGAGTTACATGACTATTCGTTTCTCATGCATGGAGTTTGGCTTGATCACCAATTTGAACTTTGGGCACTTTCTAGGTGAAATACAAATGGTTATTACCTTGGAAGACATAAATAGGGTTTATGGAGGTCTTGATTTTTTTAGCATTCCTAATTTGGATGCTGTGTTGTTATCGTTCTTTTACTTGCTAGAGAGGTTCTTATTTAGTAGGGGCAGTAGGAACCATCCAAATGGATGGTTGTTGGATATACCAGATGATCTTGAGGAGTGCAATTGGTATTAATGGTGCAACATTGTTTGATAGTTTACTTTCTAAAGTTTGCAATGATCACTCTATGTACACTATGCTAAGCATAAAAATAACATACCAAACTTAGAGATGGTCGATAATCATTTCAAAGGGAAGTACAATTTGGTCGAGATCCTTATTTTATTTCAAGTATTTATTCCTAAATTAGTTATACTTAAGTTGCAAATTATTGTTTATGGTGTACTTAATTTTTTTTTTTTTGCTTTATTATGGTATAAGTGTTGATATACGAGCTTGTGCTTAGTGCATAAGATAATATTGCTTCGAAGGTGAACAACAACATCCCATGGATCTTGAGGTGGAAGACAGAGAAGAGGCATTTCAGTAATAATTTCATATTGATGCACTTGTTATCGTAGGATTCGGTAATTATATTTAATGTTTATTAACTCATTTTAATTCATCATGTCGTATGTACATTTCTCAAAATAATCATTATGTTCTCTGCATATGCCTCGAGTGCTTCTCATGTTAGAGCTAGTGGCCAGCGAGATAGTCCATTAATATGTCTCGTAGTTGTAGGAGATCATCGAGCCTAAGGGTGCATACGAGGTTAGCTTGTTCCTTGAGCTAACCGGTCATGGTAGAGACCTTTGTGCAGTTCAAGATAACTCCTACACAGGTGACGCGTGTTGGCGATGCATCTGATTAAACCCACCATGGTTATGTTCTTTAGTTATAAGTTCATGTAGTACATTCTAGTCATATGCATTGAAGTTTGACATAATCAATTGTAGGACGCACAATCTTCGGGTTATACACTCACACAATCGTCGGGAGGTACATCTGTACAATGATTATGAGTAGTATTGATAGCATTATTGTTACGATTTTAGACTAGATATGATGGTATTATAATGTTAGTCTAATACAAATACTAAATTTGACGCAGGACCAAGTGCATCTTATAGCTTGACCTAAAACCACGATGATGATTCATCATTTTTAGAATCCCTCACTCAAAATGCCATAGGATAAATCTGGTTATTTTTATTAAAAGCAACCGTAACCAATAGTGTCCCCCAGTAGGTACTTTTTAAAAAAGTGTCATCAATAGCAATCACAGATAAAATCGATAAATGAAAACCACAGATAGATGAACCAAGCACTATGAAGAAATACAAAAATGGTCATTCTTATCCGTGTCTATATGTGTTATTGATCTCGGGTTATTGTTTTATAAAACATGGCAAAAACTATGGTAGTAATTTAAAAGACTTTGTTGGATCCTTGCACGCTAATATGTGTGCTTCTTCCCTTGTAAGCCACACCTTGTGGTAAGACACAATCACTTCAAGCTCTCGATATATGTCATCTTAGATGTTTATTTGAGTGTAAATCATATTATGGTCTTAAAAAGTTTCCATCAGATGTTCACTGATAAACCGACTACTTGTTTGACGATGGCTTTGTTGTAGTTGGTCGCTTTGACAATTATGAATTGTCTAAATCCATTTATCACTAATATCTACGTACACAATGGATCTTGTATTGGCATGTCTAAAACTCATTTTGATACTAATATGGAATTCTATCGAATCTACATTAGTATGGTCTTATATCATGCGTAATAATTATTGATAGTTAATCTTCTTTGGTATGGCTAAAAGTCAAACATTTCCACTAATGTATTTCTTAGAATTGTCCGAGGATATAACCTATGATTCTCTATGTTCAACAATTTTTGTAAAAAATTCAACTACACTTATGATTCAATCATTAATGAAATTGAATTTACAACATAGGGCTCAATCATTTACAAGAGCACTTAATTGTGCTTGTGCATGAGGCTAACAGGGTGCTTGTGTTAGAGCACTCTTGTGCGCTCGTGCAAGAGCACGTAGTGATGCTCGTGCATAGGTGGACTGGGATTCATAGTCTTGATTTCGAGGGATTTTTCAGTATTTTTCACATCCAAAATTTAATAAATTAATTTCACATACAGCCAAACACAAATTTTAATATATATATATATATATATAACACATTGATTTATAAAAGCAATAAAAATCAATTAGGAAAAATGCAGTCTAACTCACTTTTTTGTGTTTATAAGTTCGTTCCAATGGCAAAAATGCACCAGAATCTTTCCATCGTCCACTTGCATAGAAAATTCTAAAAAATTTGAATATTCAATGTTTGGTGAAATGAATCTCATAAAGTGAAGTAAGTGAGTGATTTTCGAGTTTTTGTTGAATTAAAAGTAAGTGGTCACGTGAGAAAAAAATTTGTCTAAAATTGGCAAAACTAGTTATTTTGATAAGATTGAATTGAAATAAGTCATGTACGTAAATGAACGCCATGGAACTAATTGTGACATACGATTTAGGAATATCATTCTATGTATATATATTTCTGTAATTAATTGTAAATTAGTTTATAATTAATAAAATGGTTATTATATCATTTTGCATGTTTAGTTGCTGATTTATATTATATATATAATGCAAAATGAGATCTCGTGATGTATTATGATATCAGAACTTTATTTGCAAAAGAGTTGTAGATATGAGTACAGAGTCTATGATTTAAATATATCTGAATCAGTTCCTGATTGAGGAAATGTTATATAAGAGTATGACATTGCATGACTAGCATGTTTGATGCTGTCAAGGATTAGTATTGGATACTAATAATTAGGTGACAAGTCTTATGTCACAAAAGCATAAACATGGTAATACGTTGGAGAACGTGTTATTGAACATTATCAAATGTGACGAATCATATGGGTGATTATCTATAATCAATGATACTTCACACAACCGTACTAGTGTACTGTTAGTCCTTTGACCTGAGGTGTCATGGTTGTCCTCTGCACTAAGGCACATCGTTCACTTATGTTTATAGCATCAGGCTAACCATACCTGGTGAAAGAAACTTGTTGGCAATGTGTTTAAGTATATTAGGACAAGTGATAATCAAGATAGAATTTGCTGGCTTAGATGTTGGAGTTTAAGATTCTAGGTAGAACTGTCATACGTAGGAATTAAGTCTTTGTGGCCAAAGCAAGTATGTCAAGAAAGGTGTTTTGCAGATATATGAATCCTATATATGATTGAGGTTCTGATCTTGTGATTGCGTTAAGGGTTTGACGATATCACCCACACTCGATTGGGAGTCGACAATAGAAGGATTTTACTACATACACGTATGACTATATGAGTTTATTCGGTATATTAATTCATCTGTGTCTAGAGGTCATGATATCTTGCTAGAGGTCATTCATGATCATTGAAAACTTTGGTTACAAAGTGTTGTTCCGAAGAGATACCAAAAGAGTTAGTATCTACTCATATCCAGCTCACAATGAACCTAGAGGGTCACACATATTAGCCAATTACTTGATGATGACGGTAATTGCTATTATATAATAATAATTAATTAGTTAATGATATTGTTACGATATTTTGATTGGATAACAATTTGATTCTTTATTGTAAAGAATATATTTCCCGATTAGGATGCACTAGCACTCATATGCATGGAAAATGTTTCAGTAATTTATAGGATAACGTAAATATGATTTACAGATATTTTTTGATCTTGATATATATAGATATAATACTTTAATATTGATTAAAGTAATAATAAAATAATCATTACATATGATTATTAAAGTAATAATAATAAAATATTATTAAAGTACTAATATAATATAATATAATATATGTATATGTATATATATATCTAGATATATATAAATATCTCTCTCTTATAATATATTAATAAATTAATTTGATTAATATATATTATATTATAATATTAATTTGATTAATATTTAATTAAACTACCAATCAAAGTTAAACATATGACATTGAGAATTTAAGTTTTATTTTGAAATTGAAAAGGTGTTTATGTGTAAAAAAGAGTTCAAATTGAAATTGAATTCAATTGCAAATTGAATTGAATTTCAATTTGCAATACATATTACAATGTTTCATTTGATGAAAGACAAAGGCAAATGAAAATGTTACAAGTATGAAATTCAATTCCAAATTGAATTGCCAAAGGGGACTTAATTGTTAAGTCTTATTAATGATATAAAAGTTTTTGCCTAATGCATGTGTAATGTTACCTTTTCATTAACTAAAACCGAGAGTTAGAATTTCAAAATTGAATGCTACTTTTCTTTGTTAAAACTAGGAGCTTATTTTTGAAAGAAAACAAGTGACGCTACTTTGTTTTACAAGAAAAATCGAGAGCTTCAATTTTAATTGAGTTATCTTGTTTTGTTTTGTTTTTGAAAAGAAACAAAAGAAAAAAAAGCTTAAGGGTGTGTGTTTGTGAAGCATAAGAGAGAAATAAATATTAGCTTAATGAAGCTAATATCAATTGTTTAGTAATTTTATTATGAAACCAAAATCGTTTTCGCTAATTCGATGTGTAGATTGACTTGGAGGTAAGGGAGGAGTTTGACTTGCTGTTCTGGATAACAACGTAAAGAAGTATGACTTCTAATATTTATTACTTTTATTTAAATATTTAAAATTTTAAAATATACTTACATACATATCGTAGTCTTTTGGGAGCTTTCCTTGTAACTGCCATAGCTTCTTCACTACGGGGTGCGCGTCCAGAAACTGATACCGCGCGTCGCGCCTCCTCCCCCACCTCTCTCCCCTTGGCGCATTGGAAACCGATGCCGCGCGTCGCACTTCTCCCCCCATTTCAGGTTCAACATACAATAAGACCACTACTGCATTCTCTACATATTAGCTTTTACAAGCACCATCAAGGTATTTTGTTATCAAAATTATTCCCTTTCCAATAAAAGAAAGCAAAAATTTATTTCCCCTTAAAATTGGTTAGAATTTAATATTATTGTTTCATAGTATTTTTTGGGTTAAGTCGAGTGATTATTTTACATGGTATTAGAGCTAGTTGATCAAACAATTTTGTGTTCAAATCTCTCCACATGTTGTGCATTTGTATTTCTTTTAGTCTCTTTTGAATCTATTTGGGCATTTTTCTCTCTTCTGTCTTTGTTTGGTCTTGTACAGGGGAGACATTTTAGAACTTAATACTATTATTTAGACTTTGCTTATTGGTTTAAACTTTTTATTTGGCATCGATCAATCGTGTGCATGAGGGCCTTTCAGAGTTTAATACTATTATTTAGACTCTTACCTATTAGCTTAAGCTCTTGTTTTGCCTTTTTTCCCTTTTTAGTCCTTGTTTGACATCGACGGTTTTGACTTAGAAAACCATTTAGAAGTTAATACTGTTATTCGGGCCTTATTTATTGGCTTAAGTTTTTTGTTTCGCATCAATTGGTCTTGTTACTTGGGATCTTTTTAGAGATTAATACTATTATTTGAGCTTAACTATTGGCTTAAACATTAAGGTGAAGTGATAACTTTACAAATTAATTGATATATTCCAATACAAGAGAGGAAAACATTTTTAGATAATTTTAGGCATGAATATATTTATTTAAGAATCGTATTTTATTTTTCCTGAAAACAAAATTTTGAGATATTTCACTAATTGAAAAAAAAAGACATTTTCATTTGTTATAATTATATTATATGTTATAAAATATATCCTTTTTTTATTATTATATTATATGCTATAAAATATATCCTTTTATATATATATATATATATATATATATATAACATTGAAGCTATTCTAGAAAGCAACCATAATCATACGTCTGGATATCAGGAGATGATTATCAATTTATGGAGCAAAAGGTAAAACAAAAAAATAAAATAAAAGATATAAAATATACTGGTGAATTCAATATGGCAATAGCAAGATGAACTAGAGATCAAATCATAGAACCAACAGCAGAATAACACAGTCACACCGTGGTTTCCATAATCACATCACACGTTACAATAATCCAGGCAAAACAATCTCGGTTTTGATGATGATAATGTTGATGAAAACAGATCAGCGAACATAAACTAAACGCAACTTTCAAAACAATCAAAAGAAATTAAATACAGCATCCGTGCGTGCAAATCGACATTCATGATCAAGGCTTAGTAATCAGTGGTAGGGAGCTGGTCATGGGCGTTGCTAATGAAGAAGAACTCGTAGACGAGCCCAGCGAGACCACCCCCGATCAGAGGTCCGACCCAGTAGATCCAGTGGTTGTCCCAGCTCCAGCTCACCAAGGCTGGGCCGAATGAAACAGCTGGGTTCATTGATGCTCCATCGAATGCGCCACCGGCCAAGATGTTTGCGCCCACAATGAAACCAATTGCAATCGGTGCAATAACTCCCAAATTGCCCCTCTTTGGGTCAACAGCTGTGGCATAAACTGTGTAGACCAGACCGAAAGTCATTACGATTTCGAAAACAACAGCGTTCCATACACCAACTCCGGTTGAGAGAGCAAAAGCGGATGTGGTCTGTGTAGTACCGTAACAAAACCCAATAATTAAAACATACCACCATGTCTACAACAAAATTTTAGTCGCAAACTAACTGTAATAACTAACTTTAAAGAATTCATAAAGAAATGATCAACTTACCATGCCGTTGGTGACAAACTTGAGAAGCAAGCAAGCAACTGTGGATCCAAGTAGCTGGGCGATCCAGTAGAGGATGCCACGTAGAAGGGTGATGTTACCACCAATAAAGGCACCAAAGGTAACAGCAGGGTTGACGTGGCCGCCCGAAATGTTGGCGCCAACGGAAACAGCAACGAAAAGAGCAAAAGCGTGGGCGATAGACGCAGCGACAAGCCCAGAAGGTGTGGTGGCGCCGCTGTCAGTGAGCTTGTTGAAGGCCATGCCGGAGCCTTCACCGGCGAAGACAAAAATTAGGGTTGAGATGAACTCAGCTAAGGCAGCCTTTAGGGCATCTGGGCGGGTGGCCTCATGGGTTTGGCCAATAGCGATGTTTCTGATTGGCATGTTTTAGACGTCTGATCAAGATCAAACGATGGAGAGAGAGAGAGATACTTGTGGCTCACTGTCACCTTTGGAGAGCGATTACTGGTGCGAGAACAGGTCTCCACTCCTCAACTTTGAGCTCCTACTTATATTAGAAGTGCGTGGTTTCTAGAAACCGGTAGCCGATTTACGGTAATAAAATGAAAAAGGAAAATAATTATTAAAAGGTGATTGGTGATACGCAGTGGATTAGCGATTAATGATTTTGTTTCGGTTTCTATATTATCTGGTTTAAGCACCAAGATGCCAGTCGTCACTGTTCATACAGCGAAGCAGTTCACCAATAAATGGCTACATGATCGACACGTAACGTGCAACTGAAGAGGATTTTGTCTGCTCTTTTTGGCCTCTCGAAAGGTCGAATAGCTTTCTCAGCCTCAGGTAATGAATGTTGACTCAAAAATTATATTTTATGGAGTTTAAATATTGTATATATGATATATAGGAGGAGAAGTACTGTGTGCAACTTTCACCATAAGTTTTGCTATGCATGAAATTTGAATTGACACGTGGCTTTGCTATTGTGAACCAATTTTGTTCAATACCATAGCTCAAAATCATCGAATTTAGATCTTAAAATTAATCTTATGATGATAGATTTCTAAAAGAAAATGCACCCATGATTTGAAATGGTTGTTAATATATTAAAAGAATACATGAGGTGAAAGTAATCGAAGAATATAAATATTAAAAAATAAAAATAATTTTTATAAAATTTGTGTGTTTGCGCGCGCCTCTCTACATATATGTATATATTATTTCAAATGAAAAAAAATATACATTTTATATAAATTATTTATGTACATAAAATTTAGATTGAATAATCTAACACTAATAAATTTAAATTTAGTTTAGATAGGGTTTGATTCAACTCTTTTAAATTGAATTTGATTTAAATTTAGTTTAAAAACGAAAATAATTTTATAAATTAATTGAATATTAGTAAAATTCATTGTTAATTTGGGTGGGCCATTGGGATTAACAGAATAGTGGTTGGATCTAACGGCAGATATGCTCCATCCATGTTACACAAACAACAATCGGCGTGCCTGCAAACCTTTTATACTTTATGATTTATGATAACTACTTGTGGACATAATATACTTGATTAATTTCTTAACTGATCCTCTAGAAGATATCATAATACTTACCTATAAGATTATGAGCTTGATTTAGTATCTTTAATTTTTGTTTTTGTTTACAAGTATTATAAAATCAACTTAATTTTTAAAATTATAATAAATAAAATATTTGATAAACTTTTATACTTTGTCACAACACAATAAATTTTGATATATAATACAAAATATTAAGATGATATTAATTATCTTATAAATTTTAAAATTTACCAAACTTAAAAAATTATGTTTATCAAATAATCATTCTTTTCACTTGATAATTAGTACTTTTATATTTTACAGTAATTATAACTTTATATGTATAGCACTATATGTTTGAACCAAGTATTAGAATATGTTTAGTAATATAATTATGCAACTTTTAATTTATAATTATTGTGAGATAAAATTATTAAATATTAAATATAAATGAGAATATTATTAATAAATATTAATTATTAAATAAAATGTAAAATTTATTTACCATTTTAATTATTAATTTTTAAAAATTATATAAAAATATTTAATCTTTTTCGGCTTTGAATACTTATGGTGAGTAGTGAGCGTTCTAAATATGAAGACATATTGTTGATGTTAATTAATTGCCAATATTAATGATAGTAACAAAGCCTTGTGATGATTCTTTTCTATTTTCTAGCACTCCCGCTCTTTTCAGATGGGCAGATGAGCAATTAATTAATTACTTACTAGAAGAAAAAGATGAAGTAAGGATATATTTGAAAGTACGTAAATACTGTCTAAGATATGAAATAATAAACAAATTAATTAAACCTGTTTAAATTTTATTTTATCATCTGGACTGTATTTTATTAAAAATACTTCTACAATACAGGGACTTAGATGTTAACACATCTATAGATAATACATGCGCCAACTTGATTTTGCATTTTGTTGTCAATTCAAATCCAGCAATTGGTACGTTTCAACAATTCAAGGATGACATACCAATTTTTTTTCGTTTATTTTTTTAATGACATAAAGGGAGCTCAATTTAATTCATTACAAGAAGAAAGGATAATTGCAAGAGATAGAGCTAATACTCGCTGTGTTGTTATTTATTCTTGGCACATTATGGTACAATTGTTACTTAATATCAAAGTAACTCCAAAAAATAAAAATAAAAATAATAAAAAAAAATCTTAGAGAAATATTGGAAAACATTGATTTATAAATTATAGGGGTATATAGTAGCAAAATAGTAATTTAAACACGTGGGTATCAGCATATTTTTAAGCTCATAATTAAGTTTTTGAAAATAAGAGCTTTGATATGATAAAGTTAGAAAATATGACACAATTTGAAATCTAATAAATGAAAAAAAATATTTTGTGAGAAAAATTTAAGAAAACTTAAAAATATGCTTAACCAACAACCAAACCATCAAGGATGGTCTAAATCACTTCTTGGTAGCATTTTGTTCTAATTTAAAAACATTTTGAAGACAAATATGACCAAAATTTAAATAATATATATGTATATTTATAATTGAATTTGAATATATTTGTTCAGTATGCTTGTGTTTTTATCTAAGAATATGTAAATAATAATAATAATAATAATAATAATAATAATAATAATAATAATAATAATAATAATAATTGTTGATACAGCAAAATTCTCTTGGGAACTTTGTGCATCAAATTAGTTTTCTTTGTTCGCTCGATTATCGTTTCACTTAAAATTACAGAAAATTCTTAGAGGTAAAAGCCAGTGATCTAGCGAAAATTCTCCGATGCTTAAGTCAGAGTTTTACTTTTATGTGTTTGAGAGAGAAAACAATGACAGTGAAAATTTATGCAAATGTTATGTTGTATGTTCTAATGTATGTAACTAGTTACCTTTTATAGGTTGCCCTCTCATTCTTGATGATATCATAATGCATAAGTTTTGATTTGTGATTAATATGTGTGATTGATGATATCATGTCATATGATTTTGTGTTTTCTATAATGACTGAAAATTTTATGAAATTGCAAGAATAAAGCTTTGGTAACCGGAATAAAATTTTTTCGAACTTAGAAGAGTAATAATTAAAAAATGAGTTAATTATAAATAGGCCAAGGGATGTTATATGAGATTCGGCCTAAATGGTCAATATCTTTTACACGAAAAATTATCTAAACAAATAATTTTTAAAAAGGATTTTAAGTTAATTAAATGACAATTGGGTTAGGATTTATTGAAATGCAAATTTAAGTTCAAATTAAGACAAGTATAAAGCCCACAAAAATAAATGAAATTCAAGCCCAAAAACAAGCTTTATGGTCGGCCCACATTTTGGAATTTAAGAAATTTATTTCATTTACTTGGACCATTTCAATTGAACTTGGGTTACTTTTAAATTGCTAGATTTGAGTTAGAAAAATAAAATGCAAAATAAGTCAAACCCATTTTGAATGGCCGGCTATATGTATATAATGAATTAAAGTCACTCATTTTACTTTATTTTTACATTCTTACAAGATAAGTTTTGAGAAGAATCTAAACGAAATGAGAAATAAAAACAAAACAAAGAGAGAAGAGAGACAATTCATGAAGGAGGAAGTGAGGAGAGGTGAGGAGGAAAAGAAAGAATAGGGCAAGAGAGGGAATTAAAGGGAAATTGCCAAAAGAACAAAAAGAGGGAAGAGCAAAGACCAAAAAAGCTAGAGGGATAAGAAGAGCAAAGATGTGGAAAAAAAGGGAGAGGTTGTTTTCTTTTCTTCTCTTCTTATTAATTAAGGTTTCAATGGCGGTTTTTAAACCTTAATAAGGATCTTTGCGAACTCTAGATCTTTTAATTACTTAAAACGAAGGCAAGTTAGACTTGTTAAACGAATTGAACATAAACTTGCTGTTGTAAGTACAATATGATTTTCTTGGCTATATAATGCTATTGTTCTGCCATAATTGATGGCTAAGGTAATTTGTCAATTCCATGTTGTTGTGGTGACTGTTATTGTTGTTGGTGGTGATTGATGAATGCTACTTTGAGATTGGGAGGATCGTGGAAGATGGTGCGGATAAGGTAGTGATGATAGACGGTGATTACATGGAGAGTGAATAGGTTGGTGGTTCCATAGAGGATGCGGATAAGGTGCTCGACAAAAGTTTTTATACAAATGTTTATACATGGAATGCGTCGCTGAGAGATTCTGTGGTTACGGGTAAAAAGTGGTATCGTGATATTTTTTTTAATTATTTAAAAATGCGTGAATTAGATGTTCAATTGAATGTTTATACTTTCTCTTGTTTGATTAACAACTTTGCGGGCATATGTGCATTTACACAAGGTTTAAAGACTCATGCTTTGTTAATCAAGAATGGTTTTGTTAGTTATAGAACCATAGAGATAATGCATGATTTATTTATTTGGCAAGGATTGTGGTTATTTTAATGCATGTAGAATGTAGATTTTAAGTGTAAATACATGATATATGGTGGTGAACATGAGCAGAGCATAGGGCGGGGAGAGTGCGAGTGAAATGCTTGAGTGTCAATTGCTGGAAAGTTTCAAACATAGTTCAGAAAAATGGGAACTAAGCGAGTTTTGAGCCTCGGATTGACAAGACACAAAATTATATGAAAACTAAATACATAAGGGTATAACATACCCAAAAACTAGGTCAAGAAACTCAACGATGAGTGCTCAGAAAATTCAAAAAAATGGACTGTTCTGTTATGTTATGCATCTTGTCTCATTGTGTCGTGTGTCAAAAAATTGTTATAACTGAAGCGTTCGGACTCAAAATTCAAATTCATAAGAAGTAGTAGAAATTAGACTTATAATAGATTGTACTACTAAAAACTTAGGTTGGGATACATAGCCAATTTAGTATAGTACAAGTTTAAAGTCACTCGCTATGCAGAAACATCACTTATGTATTCATAACTTGAGTAATTAGATTTGAAATCTGAATCCGTAAAGTGCGGTAGAGTGTACATATATTTATTTATTTATTCATCCAATGATGATAATAATACCTAACATAAGTCGTGTATTATAGATCCTCGATTGGAGCACTACTGATGTGCTTTGGTACAACTTGGTTGAATTCTAACATATGAGTGGACTAATCCTGTTTTACAATGATTCCAAATTTACATTACTTGGTTTTAAGAAATCCTTTAGATTTGAGAAAAGCGTTGGGTATATATGTTGTAGAATTAGCTTGAATTTTTGGGAAAATTAAATTAGTTAGAATTTTTGGTAGGCCGAGTTTATGTGAAATTATTGGGAGTGCTTAGTGCCTGTTTTATGGTCATCTTAAAGAGTTATTAACATGTTTAAATTATGGAAATGACTCTTAGAGCATTGATCTTTATTTATACATATTGTTTATAAATTGATATAATGGTGATATAGAATTGAGTCAGCAAAGTAGGTATATGTGTATGATATATTTTATATACATATAATATTTCTGTGGCTATAGTGTGTAACCTATGGCAGATCCTTGAGGCATATAGGGGAGTGAATAACTGTTTCTCTAAAAATTAATGAATAAAGATTTAAATTATATGTATTGGAATTCTGCCTAAGTTCTCTAACTTAGCTTTGGTTATGGCCTATTAAATTTTATGAATATTATGGTTATTGAGACAGTTTTTGGTGATATCGATTGTATGTGAAATATTATGAATTCAGAGAATGGGAATTAACTTATGATATATGAATAGGTAGTTATATTTTTCAAATAATTAATTGAGCTTAATGATGAAATATATATGATGAATGATTTGATGAAGTTCTTAGCATTACGTTGGGCATTGCTTGATGAAGTTGTGATTATGATGAATATAGGAATGGTTATCAAAAATATTGATAAAATGTTGAGATATTATAAAGATATGAATTATAATTTTAGTTATACTATGTGAGGAAGGATCTAAAAGTTTATTTATTGATTGTTTATAGATAATTTATTTTATTAAGTTAAGATGTGAAAATGAAATCACTATTTGAACTTAGTATTTGAGATACGGGTGCTTGAAACCTTTAGTATTTGAGATACGGGTACTTGAAACTTTGATTATATTTGCTAAATTTGTTTAAGTTATTGCTCTATAAAATTTATGGCTATTTGAGATTATTGAAACTATTTCTTCTCGAATATATTGATGATGTTTGAGGAAAAAGTAGTAAGATTAGTGTGGATGTTATAGAAGTGGTGAATTGTTATGAGCTTATAAAATGTGATTTGAATTATGTTTTAAGCGATTATACGTGAGAAAAGAATATTAAGATTGATGGTTGAGTGACGAGATCCTTACGTATTTTTAATCCTTTTATGCTATATTATAAAATTTATAGTTTTATGTACTAAGAAATATTTTTCATTGTTACAGATTATAACTATTTATGAGACTGTTGAATTTTAGATTTTTATATAGTAATCATGATTGTGGATCAATTGCATTGTTTTATGAATTTCTTACGATTTCATAATTAAAGCGTAGACTTTGGAAATGGTTTTATTATACCCTCAAGGAATTTGTAAAACTAATTGATTTGTGATATCAAAGTTGTTGATGAAACTGTTTTGGAAAATATTATTTTGACAACATGAGTTTGGAAGTATGACATGATTTGATTTAAAAATATGTATCTAGGGGGACGGCGATACGTAACACCCCTAAATACTAGAGTTACTGATACGGAACTAAGGGAACTGCGATACATAATGTCCCTGGATTCCCCTGCCTCAAATGTCATATTTTTGAGAGCAAAGATAGTGACTTGGGGGACGACAATACGTAATGCCCTTAGATACTGGTGTTGTACATGGAAGTATTTAAGAGGACGATAATACATAACGCCCCTAAATACCTGAGATTTCTGTGTTATGATTTGACAGTTTTAAAATTGATTTTATCATATCAACTTTAAAAACATGGTGTCAAACCCAAATTTCGATAACACAGTTTGAATGTTTTTATTACAATATATCACTTGCATGATTTTGATATCTAAAAATTTAAATTGAATTTATTTACAGCAGAAGTGGATTTCTAATATATATATATATATATATATTCTTATATTATATTATCTACTCATTGAGTCTTTCAAGACTCATCCCTCATTATTTATATTTTTGCAGGTCTAGATCCTTGGTAAGACATTTCAACCTTTGGAGACATGGAAGGAGGAGGGAATATGTACTGTAGCCACTAGAGTGTTGTGGTCCATCACGTACATAGTGTCTGATGTTTTATAATTAGAATTACGCTTTGGATAATTATGTATAGATGTAATCTAATGTATCAGAGTTTGCAAAACTAACTAATTGCCCCTTTGTATAACATACAGGATATTGGTATCCATTGACGTGCATTTGGAGTATTGTAAATGTCAAGACAGGTTGAGTAAAGCTTAGTGTGATAAGGTAGTTCTCTCACCTGCCGGTAACATTCCTGGATTTGGGATGTTACATTTTTGATGATGAGCAAATTCGTTATGATGTCAATTTAACTTGTGAAATCAAAGAGATTAATAGGAATATATGTTTCATTGCTTTAAGGATCAAGAAAATTGTACGTGAATGACTTTATGAACAAACTAAACAATTTTCTCTGAGATTTTGTGTTTAACCCAAACAAGATTAATACATAGAGTTAAATGATCGACACATTCACAAAACATATTGATACATTGAGTATGTAAAGTGATACATTGAGTATGAAGATTGATACATTCGACACATGTCGATATGTAGACTTCAAAGCATTGATACATTCAAAGTTAGAGATTTGGAAAGAAATTACAAAGTCACCCAAATCGATACATATGAAGAAATGATTGATGCTTTGCAAGTCAGAGAGTTCAAAATTATTTATGAACTCAACCAGATATATAACTTCATCAAAGAGATCAACACTTGGTAAGTCAGAGAGTTCAAAACTATTTACGAACTCAACCAGATCGACACTTTGCAAGTCAGAAAATTCAAAACTATTTATGAATTTAATTAGATCAACACCTTTTTCAAAGAGATTGATACTTTGCAAGTCAGAGAGTTCAAAATTATTTACGAATTCGCCTAGATCTATACATGAAGGAAAATAAATCAATACTTTGCAAGTCATAAACTTCAGAATTAATTACAAACTTGACCAGATCGATACAAAGAGATAAAGGATCAATACTTAATGGTAAAGAAATTTCCAAAAGTTAAAATTTAATGAACGGATCGATATATGAAGCAATATAGATTGATATATTGCACAAATTTCAAATGTAACAGTAACATTTTCAAACACAACGGCTAGATTTAAAGAGAATCTTCACTCAATGTTTTTTAAAGTATTCGTTGGAGGAAATCAAGGAAGATATCTAGCACTATACAAAGAGTTCTTTGAACATAAATCAAGAGAGATACGAAAGAGAATAACAAGAAAGAGCATTAAAGCAAAAATTTTAAAAATCAATATTCAACAAGTGCTACACATTTGAAAAACACCAAGTGAGCTTTATTTGTTCATATTCTTATTTTCTTAAGTGAAAAGTTGTGTGAACAGAAATTGTAAATCCATTATTTAAGAGGATATTACTTCTTACTCCTTCTTAGGATTATTCTTCATTTTGAGTTTCTCTTCACTCGTTTAAAGAAAGATTGTATTTTGGGTTACACTTCACCTGGTAGAAAGTAAATTGTGTTGATTGCTCTTCACCGTGAATAAGAAGATGTAATTGGGTTACAATTGACCTGAAACAAATAAGGAGACTAATAGAACCTCGGTGTGCTGAAAATTTGAGAGAGTGAATGTAGGCCAGATTTGCCAAACCACTATAATTTTTGAGTTTGCTTTCTCTACCTCTTATATCTTTCATTTTAAACACTTATATTTGATTGATTTAATTGTTGTAATTACTTGCATTACATGATGGCATAACCAATGAGGATGTGCGACGCGCAGGATCATGAGCAATCGAAATATGTCCTATGCATACTTGTGTTAGCACGTCTTAGTCGAAAAATTAATTCTTTACAATAAAGAATTAAAATGTTATTCGATCAAAGTATTGGAACAATATTATTAATTAACTTAAGTAATATTGTATAATGCCAATAACCATTATCATCAAGAAACCGGTTATGTGTGTGACCGTCTAGGTTTACTGTGAGCTGAACATGAGCAAATGTGAACCCTTTCGCATCACTTCGGTACAACTCCCTGTAACCAAAGTTCCTAATAGGTTTAGTAACACGTTCTCTAACATATCAGTCATGTTTATGTTCTTTTGACATGAGGCTCATGATGTATTATGATGTCAAGATTCTATCTGTTAATATACTAATTCAAATGTATTCAAATTAAAGACTCTGTACTTTTATCTATAACTATTTACAGATAGAATCTTGACATCATAATACATCACGAGAACTCATTATGTATTATTTATCAATTAAAGCAACTGTAAATGCAAAATGATATAAATACCATTTTATTAATCATAAACAACTTTATAATTAATTTTAGAAATATATTTATTTATAAAGAATAATATCCGTGAACCATATGACATGATTAGTTCTAGGACATATCTCTAACGTTACATTACTTAAATAAGAGCATAATTAGGTGAATTTTTAATTGTCTTAAATTTCTTTAAAACCTAATTCAACCCCCCTTTTTTGGGTGTGCCACCTGGGCCAACAAGTGGTATCAAAGCCAAAACTCTTATTTTTATAGGCTTAACAACCCATAGTAGTGGATATTATGATCACCTTTAGCAATGTACCATCCCAAATGTTTGAAGGACAATCTACAAATAGACCACTCTTCTTTTATGGTAATAATTATGTGTTTTGGAAGAGAAATATGTCAATTTACTTGCCCACCCTAGATTTTGAAATCTAAAATATTTAGAGGAAGGATATACTCAACCCACCATAGAAAATGAAGATAGCAAAATAAAATCTAGGAGAGATTGCACCTTAGAGGAGAAAAATCTATACACATTAAATGCTAAAGCAATGAACATATTATACTGTGCATTAGATAGATCTGAATTCAATAGAATATCTGGATGTGAAAATGCAAAATCTATTTGATAAATGTTAGAGGTCACACATAAAGTCACTAGTAGAGTAAAAGATTCTAAAATCAATATGTTAGTGCATGACTATGAATTATTTAAAGTGAGAACTCAGGAAAACATCAAGGAGATGTTTACTAGATTTACTGATATTACAAATGGTTTAAAATCTTTAGGTAAATCATATTCTAATGCTGACCTTGTTAGGAAGATTTTGAGACATTTACTTAGGTCATGGGAAGCAAACGTCACAACAATTTAAGAATCGAAGGACTTAAGGACTTTACCACTAGAAGAACTTATCAGTTCACTAATAACATATAAATTGAAAGCAAGAAAAACTGAAGATGAAGACAAAGATAAAGGAAGAAAGAACATTGCTTTGAAGAGCAAGAGACTAGATGAAAGTGAGAGTAAAATTGATATAAATAAAGAAGAACACCTCATGTTCATGGCAAAACATATGAGAAGGTACTTCAAGAAAGGAAAATCCAAAGGAATTAAGAATAAAGAAAGAAAGTACTTTGAAAATGATAGATACAAGAAGGACAATTACAAGGAAATAGAAAGGGAGATCATTTGTTAAAAATGCAAGAAGCCCGACTATACAAGATCTGAATGTCCTATGAAATCTAGGAAGGACAAAAAGAGCAAGAAGAAATTGATGAAGGCAACATAGGATGTCTTATTATCAAGCACTTCGTCATCCAAGAGTGAATTAACAGACTTTTGTCTCATGGCGAAGGATAACGATGAGGTATGCTCTAAACTTGATAGTACATCATATGAGTCTTATTATATTGATGATAGTGATAGTGAGCATGACATGTCATATAAATAACTATCTAAATTATATAATGAACTTAGGAATGACTTTAAATCATTGTTTGATAAGCATAAAGACATAAGAAAGAAAACTTCATTGCTTATTAAAGAAAACAATGAACTTAAGCAAAAGGTAAAAGAACATGAATCTTGTGTGTCCACAGATGCCTTGATTAAAGAAAATAATTTGCTTAAAACTAAAGTCAAAGATTTAAATCATGTGTTAGAAAAATTTACTCAAAGAAGGGAAGCCTTGGATAAATTATTAGCTAATCAAAGACTTGTTTTTGATAAAGTTAGTATTGGATACAAGCAAAATGTTAAACCAAAGGCTTATTCAAAATATTTTGTTAAATCAATTTAACAAATAAGTCCATTCATCATATGTCATTATTATTGCAAAAAGGGTCATTATAGTTATATATGTGCCATTAAGAATTGCACACACAATGGACCAAAATTGATGTGGATTCCCAAAGGCTAAAAAACCAATGGGATTACATGTGGAAAATTAAAGTGGTCTCCAAAGGGAGGTACTAACCTTTCTGGACCCACAGTTATTTGGTTATCAAAATAAACTTACTTATTTTGTAGGGAATTTATGTGAAGAGTAACAAGTATAAGAAAAAGTGGTTACTTGACAGTGGTTACTCAATATACATGATAAGATATAAAGAGTTATTTTTCCAATTAAAGAAATAAGAAAGAAAGGATGTAGTTTTGGAGACAATAGCCGAGGCAAGGTGAAAAGTATTGAAACCATTGTCATAAACTCCATTTCAATTAAAGTTATCTTGTATGTTGAAAATTTGAAATATAACTTGTTTAGTATTAGTCAATTGTGTGATTATAGTTATAAAGTTATATTTATTAAAAATGTATGTGAAGTATTGGATGAGCATGCTAACAAGTTATTCTATGTACTTAGAAACTGTGATGTGTGTATCATAGATCTAGAAAACTTGGATGAATTGAATGATATTTGTTTTCAAATTCTATGTGATGATTCTTGAAAATGGCATAGAATATTAGGACATTGTAACATGGATCTCATAAGAAAATCTAAATAAGGGCTATCAAGAGACCTTCCAAATCTAAACTTTACCAAGAACAAAGTATGTGGTCCTTGTCAATTAGGGAAATAAGTTAAAACATCATTTATATAAAAGAACTTAGTTTCCACCACAAGACCCCTAGAACTCTTACATATGAATTTTTTGGACCAAATAGAGTTGTATCCTTAGGAGAAAAATTCTACGCATATGTAATTGTTGATAATTACTCTAGTTTTACTTGGCATTTTTCTTAGAAAATAAGACTGATACTTTTGAAACCTATGAAAAATTTTCAAAGAAAATCCAAAATGAAATATGATATAAGATTATAAAAATTAGGATTGATCAAGGTGAGGAGTTTGTTAACAAAGAATTTGAAAAGCTTTGTGATGAGAATGTATATTCTCATAATTTTTTTGCACCTAGAACTCCATAGTAAAATGGAGTTGTTGAAAAGAAAAATAGAGTCTTACAAGAAATGGAAAGAACCATGCTTAGTGAATATAGTTTACCTGAATATTTTTGGGCTGAAACTATAAATACTCCATTTCATATCACAAATATGGTTATAATAAGAAAAATCTTAGATAAAACTCTTTATGAGCTTATCTATAAAAAAAAACCCAAGATTAAGTATTTTAGAGTCTTTGGATATAATTATTATATTCTTAACATCGAAGACAGTCTAGGAAAGTTTGAGGCAAAATTTGACCTTGAGATATTTCTAAAATATTCTTTTAAAAGCAAAGCCTATAGGGTATTCAATAAAAGAACTCAAGTTGTGGAAAAAACAGTACATTTAACTTTTGATGAACTTGATTCTGACTTAGCTAAACTAATAATAAAAGAAAAAGAAAAAAAGCTTGAAATTATAGAAAGTATGGAAAACTTAAACTTAGGTGAAGTTTCCAAAGAAAATGATAAAAAAGTTGTTGAAGAAGAACAAACTTCACATGATTTACCCAAAGCTTAAAAATTTGTCAAAAACCATCTAAAAGAGCAAATAATTGGAAATCCTTCTCAAGGAGTTAAAACTATAAGAAAATTTAAGGAAATTTCTCAAAATATAGAAGAAAAATTTAGTATTTATATCTCAAATAGAACTAAGTCACATTGAGAAAGCTTTAAAGGAAGAGAATTGGTTGATGACTATTCAAGAAGAGCTAAACAAATTCCAAAGGAATGAAGTATGGACTTTAATACCTAAACTTAATGATCATCCAATAATTGGTACTAAGTGGGTGTTTAGAAACAAGCTTGATGAGAATAGTACAATGATTAGAAATAAAGGTAGACTAATTGCACAAGAGTATAATTAAGAAGAAAGAATATATTATGATGAAACCTATGCCCCAGTAGCTAGACTAGAAGCCATTAGATTAAAAGAATATTTGAATACAAACTATGGGGGATGTAAGATAGATAGAAAAAACATAAGTGGTACTTGCTATTTTTTAGGAAATGCACTAGTATCAGGTTTAGCAAGAAATAAAGTACAGGACATTATCAATTACTGAAGCATAATATATATAAGTTGATAGTTGTTGTGCTCAACTTTTATGGATTAAGCATTAGTTATAAGATTTTGGCATGAAAATTAACAAGATTCTTATTTTGTGTGATAACACTAATGTCATTAATCTAACTAAAAATCCAGTGCATCATTCTAGAACAAAACACATAGAGATCCGTCATCATTTCATAATAGATCATGTAAGTAAATGAGAGGTTTATCTAGATTATGTTAATACAAATGATCAATTAGCTAATATTTTTACAAAACTTCTTGATAAGGAACAATTTTGTTCTATTAGAAATGATTTAGGAATGATGAAAATTGTTTGATTTTTGTTTGAATATCTTTGTGCCTGTTAATATGTTTATTTTTATTCTGGACATATTCGGATCGATACCTTGTTTTTCAAGTATCGATACATTTTAAGGGATCGATTTGCTCTAATGAATGTATCTATACCTTTATTAGAATTGACACATCATCAGAAATATCGATATGAAAATTGATTTTTAAATCAAAATTTAGAATGTATCGATACCTTTAGCATTAGGATTGATTACTTAGTTAATAATGATGGGTATTTAATGTGCTGTACACGTGTCAATAAAGAAGTTCAGAAGGGCTGCCAAAATTATATGCATAATTGACATGTGTTATTATGAGAGAGAGAGAGAGAGATCGACAGAGCTGACGAAAGTGTCGATATCTTTTTTATCTTCTCTAGAATATATCGATACCCTTGAATAAATGTATAGATACTTTTCCAAATTTTAAACAAAAATATTGACCTTTCTTAAAGTCAAACTGATACATTTTTTTTTTCAATTTGAAAATGGATCGATACATCTTTAAATGTACCGATACTTATACGTGATTTCTCTTTTAAAATTTTGAACTCTCCAAAAACTTTCTTTGAAAATTCTCTCTAAATCTCTCAATCCTCTCCAATCTTTCAAACTAAAAGATGCCTCGCACTAATAATTCAGAGGTAGCACAACACAAAAGGCAACAAATGACCGAAGCTTCCTCTTCTAATCGTGAGTTCCCAAACTAAGAGGCTGAGGAACAATATTTTTGTTTTTACTTTAACCGTAAAGTGGCACCAGGATGGGTCATTAACTTCAACCTTTTGGAATCCATTAACTTTCCTTATCTTCGGTAATTTGAGGAGTTTGGTTGAACATACTTCCTAAAGCAAACGTGTTTTGACTTGTTGGTGAAAATGTTTTATTCCAACCTCGATACCAAGGATCTTCATATCTGAAGGATGAAAATGACAGAGTTCAACTCCACAGTCTAGGGACACAACTTAGAGGTAGATGGTGGTGTGTTATCAGGGGTAAAGCTAGTATTGGTTGGTGGAGAATTCTATTATGCGAGTAATTTTCAAGCCTTGAAGGCTTGTAAGGTGTGGTTCAAGGATCCGAACTTAACGGAGATTGACAACAAGCCCATTCACCTTAGAATCCATAAAAGAGTCTTGCATTTAGTTGTATCCTACAATTTAAATGCAAGATTGGGAAGATTTTCAGAGATGACATTGGAGGACTAGTGGTAAATGCTTTGCATAATGAAGAGTAAGAGGCCCAATTTAGTTGCGTGGATGATGACGGCGATAATCCAAGCGACGATCACCAAGGCGAGTTATCTACATTATAGATATGTTGTTTCGAGTATTATATGCACAGGTCCCCTGAGTATATACGCGGAGGTCGATACCATTGACCCTTTGATAGCAGCGACTTTATTATAGACCACTTTGTGCCATATGCATTATGAACAGAATGTGAATGGCAAGTGGGTGCTCTAGGCTAGATACAAGTACTTGGTGTCAAGTATAGGCCAAGTGAAGCATGTTGACCAACTAGTGGACGAGCTTGCACCCTTTGTAGTAAACGATGACCAGCAGGCACCCAAGGATATGCTTGAGCCAGTGGCACCAGCACCATCCATACTAACTACTTCAGCGTCTACGACTCTTTTGGAGGAAATTTGGGCTCTTATTTCTGATGTTGTCGAGCGGATTAGTAACTTGGAGACTATTATCACGACTTGGATGCATCGGATGGAGAAGCGAATCAAGCGTGGTGAAAAGGAGATCATGCACTTGGTTGAATAGGATTCGAGTTCATGAAAATCCAGTCACAAAGAGTTACACCGACCTATTATCGAGGACTACAGCCACTTCTCATGGACCACAACCACAACCTCTCAACTATTAGTCGCTTGCGCATCGCAGCCGAGCACATCATGTCTCATTCACCCAGATAACGATAATAATAGCATGAACTAGTTTTAGGTTATTTTGATGTTATATATGTTGTATGGTTTATGTTTTCTTTGAGCTTAATATGTATTAAAACTTCATTATTAATATAATTCAGTTTTTAATTCAATGATTTGAGCATTTGCATTTGTTTGATTGATTGATTGATTGCTTGAATTTGTGATTAGATGTTTATTTCTTCTTTGATTGCTGACAAAAAGAGGGAGTAATAATTTGTGTTGATTTCATTAAAGATGGAGAAATAATATTGAATTGATTAAGGATAAGTTGATTTGAAATAGGGGGAATATGAATATTGAATATAAACTCAATCTGACCAAAAGGGGGAGAATGAATTAATGAACTTGATTATAAAATTAAGATGGAGGATGAACAACTAAGTTGTAGACCTTAAATGGGAGATAATTTGATTTGACTTAGTAAACTATAAGGGGGAGATTGATCAAACATTGCAAAACTTAAATTGACTCAAAACCTTGCTAATCAATATTGTTTTATCATCATAAAAAAGGGAGAGATTAATGATATTATAAGTTTTGATTTGTGATTGATATGTGTGATTAATGATATCATGTCATATGATTTTTCATTTTCAATGATAAACAAACTCTTTGTGATGTCAATTTAACTTGTGAAATCAAAGAGATTAATATGAATATATGTTTGAATACATTAAGTATTAAGAAAATTGTATGTAAATGAGTTTATGAACAAACTAACCAATTTCTGTGAGAATTTTGTGTTTAAGCCAAATGGGATTGATACATAGAGTTAAAGGATCAACATATTCACAAAACATACCGATAAATTGAGTATGAAGATCGATACATTCGACATAGGTCGATATGTAGAGTTCAAAGTATCGATACATGCAAAGTCAAAGACTTGGGAAGAAATTACAAAGTTATCCAAATCGATACATATGAAGAAAGGATCGATATTTTACAACTCAGAGAGTTCAAAATTATTTACGACTTAAACCAGATTGATACCTTCATCAAAGAGATCGATATTTTGCAAGTCAGAGAGTTCAAAACTATTTACAAACTCAACCAGTTTGACACCTTCATCAAAGAGATTAACACTTTGTAAGTTAGGGAGTTCAAAACTATTTACGAACTCAACCAGATTAACACCTTCATAAAAGAGATTTGCAAGTCAGAGATTTCAAAATTATTTACGAACTCGCCCAGATCGATATATGAAGGAAAAATGATCGATACTTTGCAAGTCAAAGACTTCAGAATTAATTACGAACTCGACCATATCGATACATAGACATAAAAGATCGATACTTGATGGTAAAAAAATTTCCAAAAGTCAAAATTTTATGAACAAATCAATACATTGCACCGATTTCAAATATAACTGTTACATTTTCAAGCACAATGACTAGATTTAAAAAGAATCTTCACTCAAGGTTTTTCAAAGTATCCGTTGGAGGAAATCAAGGAAGATATCTAGCATTATATAAAGAGCTTTCTGGACATAAATCAAGAGAGATATGAAAGAGAATAACAAGAAAGAGCATTAAAGTAAAAATTTTAAAAATTAACATTCAACAAGTGTTACACATTTGAAAATCACCAAGTGAGCTTTATTTGCTTATATTCTTATTTTCTTGAGTGAAAAGTTGTGTGAGCTAAATTTGTAAATCCACCCTTTAAAAGGATATTACTTCTTAATCCTTTTTAGCATTATTTTTCATTTTGAGTTTCACTTCACCGTTTAAAGAAGGATTGTATTTTGACTTACACTTTACCCGTTAAAAACAAGTTGTTGGGTTGCACTTCACTCAGTAGAAAGTAAGTTGTGTTGCTTGCCCTTCACCATGAATAAGGAGTTGTAATTGGGTCACACTTAACCCGAAACAAACAAGAAAACTAGTAGAACCTCGGTGTGCTAAAAATCTGAGAGAGTGGATGTAAGCTGGATTTACCGAACTATTATAACTTTTGAGTTTGCTTTCTCTATCTTTTATCTCTTTCATTTTAAGCACTTATATTTGATTGATTTAATTGTTGTAATTACTTGCATTACATTACTTAAACAAGAGCATAATTAGCTGAAATTTTAATTGTCTTAAATTTCATTAAAACCCAATTCAACCCCCTTTTTGGTTGTGTCAGATGGGCCAACACTTTTGTCATTAGGTCTCTAAAATTTTTTAGGATTCTAGAGAATCTGGAAATTAAACTTGATAAGCATTTTTATTCTGAAAATCACAAAATTTTGAGCTCTATTTGTAGAATACATCAACTAGGCCATAAAACCTTATTATGGAAAAGTCCGGAAAGAACTTGAATCTTATGACGATATGTAATTGCTAAGAGGTCTCAAAAATCTCACAATTTATCTGAGACATTCTTTCTCTAATAAGAATGGTCTCAAGCTCTGATGGTCTACCTGAGACTTTTGTCATCCTGTACCTGAGACTTTATTACTGAAGAAGGTCTCGGAATTCTATGTCTAGGTTTGAGAACTTTTGTTGAACTTAGGAGGTCTCAGACTTGTCGAGCCAGAGATCTTTCTCAGTTTATGGTCGAAATCTCGTAGGCTTGAATTGGCCTTGGATTCCACTTGTCCTCAGTGGGATCTTAGCTAAGGCCCATTGGGCTCTATCTACTCTCTAGGCCCTTTCCCAAACAATAATAATAATAATAACATTTGAACATATTTATCCTTATAAATATGATTAATGAGGTACAAAGTTTTGTTGATTATTAAAATAAATATGATTATTTGAAGTTTCTCTATTTTAAACTTTTTACATAAAAACAAAAGTTTAGATTAAAAAAATGTAATTAAATGTTTGCTTGTTTTATTTAAGTTTTAAGCGTAGACAAACGTCTAAATTTACAAAATAGATATTCAAATATGTTTAAATTCTAAAGGTGCATATCCATGAATGTAAATTTAGCAAAGATTAGTCAAATCCCAAAGGATTTGGTAAATGTAAGCTTCCAATTTCTTTCTGAAATATAAATTTAAGGGTATCATTACCTTATATTTGCCTAGTCGATGTCAACACATGAATTATTTTTTAGCGAGAACAAAAGAACTTAAAACTTCCTCGTTGGGCTTAGGAACATTCTTAGGGCGAAATTTTCTGCGACAAACATCAATCATTTTTCTAGTGCTCTGACTATTTCTAAAAGATAGAAAATGGATCATTGGTGTTGGATATCCAGCGATAACTCTTCGATGCCTAAGTCAATGAGGGCTATCTTTAATTGGGGTGACTATTTGTAGGGATTTTAGAGAATAATGGGGAAAATCAAAACATTGATCCCTTTTTTTGTCTTTTTCCTAGATGTTTTTTAATAAAATAACAACATAATTTTTAGAATGATTTATGAACCTTTCCCCTTTACTTAAGCCTTTATTTATATGTTATTTGCTTTATACTTATTATAGTTGGAATAAAACTCCTAGTTTACTTTTTATTTAGATTCTAATTATTTCCTTATTATGAATGGAATATGACTCATATAAGTTTTTATTGTAATAGGACTTTATTATTGGCATTTTTCAGAATTCTTTTAGACTTTACCTTCCTCATCCTTTTTAAGTTAGGTTAGGATTCTAGTTAATGAAAAGTCTTACAAAAACTCTAACTTACCTGAGAAAACTTTAATGAACCAGGACCTCTTTTAGTATGACCTGAGGATGGCCTACCTACCTTTCTACCATTAAACATCTTCTGAGATCATCTTGTCTCACTGGTGAGGAAGGTGTTGTTCTTTGGTATTTTCCTTTCTACTCTTGAGCAACTTCTTAGATTATTCAGCCTCACCAATAGGGAAGATGTTCTCGAGAATTTTTCTTTCTATGTTTGAACATATTTTGAGATCTTGCTACCTTACTAATGAGTAAGATGTTGTTTTTGGCAAGGTTAGTGCTACGGCTAGGTACTGACACTTTTCCCCTTGAGTGTAATTTGAAATTATTTTGCCTCCTTAGTAGAGTTGGTCTTGCCATTGGTTACTACCTCTTTTTCCTTTAAGTGCAATTTGAAATTTGAACTTTTCAAACCTTGCCTTTTTGGTTATTTTAACAAGTTCGACTAATCATATTATAAAGGTTATATGACTAAAAAATAAAATCTTATTGAATGTCAAAATTTAATATTTACATTAACAAGAAATGAAATATTATATTGATAATACTTTTTGAGCATATTAGCTTTTTAGGGTTTTCTCACAACCCTTCCATCTAGATTTCTTAATTGATATTCTTTTGGCCTAACCATCTTCAAGATTTTATACTATCCTTCCTAAGTTGATCTGAAGACACCTTCCTCTAGTTTTCTTATATTTAGGGTTATCCTTTTAAGAACCAAGTTGCCTCAAAAAATGTTCTTGCTCGTACTTTCTTGATGTAATATCTAGCCACCATCTATTGATATGAGCAATTTTTAATCTGAATATTATCTCTCTTCTCCTCGATCAAATTCAAATATGCACAAATATACTCATTGTTGGTTTCCTCGTTGAAATATGGAGCCTTATGAGTGGGCTGCCCTATTTTAACGAGTACGGCAACATTGTATCCGAAAGCTAGGGAGAATGAGGTTTCTCTTGTGGCTGTTCTACTCGTTGTTCCATATGCTTAAAGCACTTCAAATAATTTGTCCATTTAGGATTCTTTCCTTTCTCCCAACTTTGCCTTCAGGTTCTTTTTAGTAGCTTTATTTGTGGATTCAACCTAACCGATTGACTTTGGGTGAGTAGATAAGGTAAATCAAAGTTTAATTTTTAACTCTAAGCATAATCCCTTGAATTTTTTATTATCAAATTATTTTTCATTATCGGTGATAATGATATTGGGGCTCATCCTCCACCCATTTTTTGAAGTAGTTTATTTTTACGATTGCGTATTTTGCATGTCCTCGACCTTGTGGCATTGGTCCGATCATTTCTAGTCTCTATTATGCAATTGGCTAAAGGTTGACTAGGTTGGTCAATTTCTCAAAGGTTGTCTTGGGATATCTGAATTGAATTGACAATCATCGTAAGTCTTGATGAGGTTCATTTTATCTTTGTTAATGGTTGGCCAATAATATCCCTACCATAAGACTATAAATGATAATGTTCTAGCACCTAAATGACTCACATACACCCATACGTATTTCCTTGAGGACATAGTTAGCCTCGTCTTATTTAAGCACTTCAGATATAGGAGAGTAAATCCTCGTTCGTCTACTTTAGGACTTCCTCAATATTAAGATTCATAGGCGTCTATTCATATGAGCTGTCACTTCTACCTTTTTATTCTTTATCTTTTTTCTTTATGCCTATATTTTCTTCAAAAGTCTCTATATTTTTTGTTTTGATACTAATGCATTTTTGTCTTAATTCTCATAAACGGTGTCAATTATTGATGCTTGACTTTTTTCTACTAAATGTCAATAAATGATTTATTTTTTTGCGGGAGCAAGTATGCTATAATCTTCCTCAGGTTAGAATATTCTATAGCAAACTCCAATCATTTTTCTATTGCTCCAGCTCTTCTTGAAAGATAGAAAATGAATTAGAGGTGCCAAAGATTCGGTGATAACTCTTTGATGCCTCAATTTGAGTTATCTTTAATTAGGGTGGCTATTTGTAGGGTTTTTAGAGAATAATAGTGATAATCAAGAAGTAGATCCCTCTTTCTGTCTTTTTCTTGGATGGATTTTGACAAAATAACAACCTATTTTTTAGAAAGATTTTCAAATCATTTCCTTTATAGTTTAACCTTTATTTATAGGCTATCTGCTTTGTCTTTATTGTAGTTGGAATAGAACTCTTAGTTTGCTTTCTATTTAGATTCTAATTATTTCCATATTATGAAAGGAATAGAACTTAAATAAGTTTTTATTCTAATAGGACTCTATTATTGGGCTTTTCTAGAATTCTATTTAATTTTATCTTCCATATCTTTTTTTAGTTAGTGAGAGTTTTGGTTAATAAAGAATCTTATTAAAACTCTAACTTACTCGAGAAAATGTTAATGAACCAAGACTTCCTTTAGCATGACTTGAGGATGACCTGCTTTGTCTTAAGTCTGCCGCTAATGAGAATAATTTATTGTGTGATCCAAGGACAATATGTTTTATCCTCGGTCCTTGGTTCTTTTAATGAAGATAATTTACTGTACTCGTAATAATATTCCAAAGACATTCTAACATTTCTTGTGCTCTTTTGAGGATAAAACACTGACTTGAGAAGTCCTTATGAGGTAACTTCAGTTGATTGTCGATGAGGAATTTGATAACTGTTGAGGAGAATTTCATACTGATGTGAACCATTTTGGCTAACTTGGTGGTGACTTGGCTGATGGGAAATATTATGTCCAAACAGATATCTACCTAGAGTAGGGATCGTAAAATTTTCATCAAGAGAAGTTTACACTAATATTCAAGTTGTTAGAGGAGCGTACAAGAATACTTAATGAGTATGAAAGTTGTATTACAAATAAAATAAAATTGAAACAAATATGATGTAGACATAGGATTAAGATGTATTCTTTCTGTATCTAAATCGATATTCACCTCATTTTTTTTACATATTATATATTTTTTTAAGAAAGAATAATTTTAAAATTATTATTTTTATGTTTTAATTTTATTTACTAAAATAAAATAATTAACAGATAATTATATAAAGAATGCATATGTCTTAAGTTGTAAGCTTGTAAATTAGTTTTTATTTTAAAATTTATATTTTAACTAAATAAGTAAATGAAAATAAATAATTAAATAAATATATATATAATAATCTTCTTACGTATGTATGTCGATCGAGTATGAAGATATATAAGTTTAAAACTTGTGATTAGACTCATAATATAAATATATGAAAAAAAATAAAATTAAAAAATATGGTTAAATCTGAATATAAATAATCTAATTATGATTTGATATAATTGCATGATCAAAATTCGACTATTAAATATTAAATTTAGGTTTTATAATACTTTTCAGTGTCAATTTAAACTTGATAAGATATTTAAAATAAATAGTTAAATAAATAAATATGTATTAATATTTTTTAATTTAATATTTATATAATTCTAATTAACATTATCACACAAACAATAATTGCATATTAATAATGTAAAACACAAACAACTTCTTTCCGTTGAAAGTAACTAATATATTTCCTATTTGTGATAATTTATTTTTTAAAGGAAGAAAAGGGTGATTGTGAATAAAGAATTTGAAAAGAAGTGATCACACACACTCACACGATTACTTGAATCTGCAATTACCGAAACTGAAATGCATGTGAAAGTGTGGGGTCTGGGGGCACTGAACTGATACTGTCGCTGCCTACCATTGCTGTTAGTCTCGAGACAGGCTGGTATGTCTGATTGGTTCAAGCCATAATAAGTAGCAAACCAGTAATTGACAGCTGTAAGCCACCCATTTGCCGTAGTGGTGAGTGTCCACTACTTGGACCTTTCCGATATGAGATATCCCATGCACGCATCACTGGGATTACGCGGGCTCTTTATTCTCGACTTCGTTTTGCCAATATGCTCAACAAAACCGTATTGGTCTTGGATATATATATATATATATATATATAATATACACATCAAATATTAATAATCATATATACACACTAATTTTGCTTATTAAATTTACAAAAAAAAAAAATTAATTAATCAATTATAAAATCTTGATGATAAATTATTTCAATAGTTACTTTAGACCTTTCTCTAAGTAAGAAAAAATATTGAACTAAAACATAAAGATTATAATAATCTAAAGTATATTTAATGGAGAACAAGCGAAATATAATTTTTTAAATTATGAAATTAATTATTAGAGATTTTATAAAATACCTCTATTCATTCCTTTTGCTGACTAATTAAAAGACTAAAATATTCTTAATTTTTTTATTTTTTAAAAATAAAATCTTAATTTACTTATTCGTATTTAATTTTTTTGTTCTTTAATTTATTTATATTTAGTGTTAATTCATAATTAACTTAAAATAAATATCATTAATATATTTTATTATATTAATTTTAAAAATAATTTATATTAAAAATTTCAAATACTACAATACAAAAGTTTCAAATAATAAAAATTAGAATATTTCAAAGTAAGTATTATTATTATTAATTAATAATATTTGAATATTTACATAATATTATTATTATTTTTATTAATATAGATTATGAATCTTATATAGAGTAGTAAGTATTTGGTATATGACTCAAAATATTTATGAAGCCTAATAAGCCACGAGCTCTGAACAGAATTTCATTAAGAAATGAATAATATCCTAAAACCTGGTCTAACTTGAGAAAAACCGCTTAGAGGATAATAAAGACCTTAGGATTAGTGAAAACTGAGACCTCTTAAGGTCATTTAGAAGACTTCGAGTTGAAATCTCATTCAAAAGTCACTTTTTGAAGGTCTTGGATATGACTGACAAAGGTCTCAGGCGTGTAACACCTGAGCTCATCTTATACATAAAAAGATGAAGTCTCATGTAATGGCTTCCGAGACCTCACTATAGTTACGTATCTACAAATAATTCGCATCCTTCCTAAATTTTTCCTAAATTATTCTACAATAAGGATTCTTAACAAGTAAAACTCTATACAAAATAAGAATCCTAAGCCTGATAGACACACTGTACACAAAAAAAGGCACATGATCCTACAAAATCTGAAAGTTGATGCTTACCAGAAGGAATTTCCACGATTCTCGCACAACGAATTCTTTGTTTTCAGATTCTATAGAATTTTACTATATCTGAGAGACATAAATATCTATAAAAAAAGACCAACAACAACTAGATACGAATAATGTAACTCTGAGATTATAAGCCTATATTCTTTTTGATTTTTGATAAATATCATCAAGTAAAATCCTAACATAAACATCAGAGGGTTTTTACTGGACAATCAGTTTTTTTACATCCATAGTTCTTGATTGTAATAATAGGTTAAGGGAATAGCCAAGTAAGGAGAAGAAGATCATTACTGGAGCACGGAGTCCGCTATAGGATTTTTGCTGCATCAACTCTGGAGCCATCTGTAGAAATTCTGAATAAAAAGTTAGAAATTACTGTTAGAGAAGAATATGGCTACCTCGCGAACGTATGTAACCAGGAATCGGGTGGTAGCAAGGGGAAATCCATATGATAACGCTCTTGAGGAGACTGCTGCATTCAATTAAGACATTGGTAATCAACTACCAACACTAGAGGGTGTAAACCATGGTTCAGAAGCTTCATCACCACACCAGATTCCCTTTAATCAAAAGATCACGAAAACTGTCTAGTTGGCCAAGAGGCTAGTAGACAATGAAAAAAATCATGCGGAGAAAGACAGAAAGATTTGAGCTTTGGTTGAGAAAGTGACGAGGATGAAGAAAATGCTTTAAGCCAGTTCTTAAGGGATGGAAGTGCCTATGCCGGCTGAAGCCGTGGAAAACAGTATTCTAAACGCTTTACACCCAGCAAACCATGAAATAGAATTCTAGCCAAATACGACTAGGAAGAGATATACGACTGCAGAAAATGGAAAATGAAAGGTTGCAAGTTATCCACCTGAGGAACTACAAGGTGAGGAGGCTATCTTCAAGCTCGTCAACGAAGCCAAGCCTACATTCGAATATTCGTCAGATGATTCGGCAATTATTCGACGATTATTCACAAGTATGGATAAAATAACAGTGCTGATCCAGAAGACATGAGGGCATTTCTCAATCACAAGCGGCAAAGAGAAGGCTCACTGCAAAGTTCACTTCCAAGAAGAAGGTCTGAAGAGAATAATGACTATGTTGACAATCTTGAGGTTTTCGTCAGGATGTTGATCGAGGAATTGGAGGACTAAAAAAGAAGAGAGCGAAGAAAGAATCATGAGCCTACATCAAGAATAGGATTGTATTCTAAATCCCTTTTCTCACAAAAGATCCTGAATCTTATTCTTTCCAAAAAGTTCAAGATGCCACAAATAAACCTTTTCAAAGGAAAAACTGACTAATCCCTACATATGGATCTTTCTAGGGAGATGATGTTGATATAAGGGTTGAACAAATCCTAAATGTGCCGATTATTTTCGTTCACTTTGGAGGGACAGGCAAGGAAGTAGCTCACCAGCCTGACCCCTAGCAGCATCTATAGTTTTGAGCAATTATATGAAGTGTTTGTGAACGAGTTCAAAAGAGCGAAAAGAATAGTTCATGTTCAAGGAGATCTGATATTCACTCCCTTGAAGGCCCCTCTCTTGCAAGTCTGGCAGGAAATCAAAAGAAGAGGAACCATATTGATGAAACCCTGTCCTATGAGAGCCAAGCCATGTGGAAATGCCAAGGATAAATTTTGTGAGTTCTACCATAAATGTTTCGATCTTAGGAATCAAGTCGAAATCCTGATCATAAGCAATTACCTGCGAGATTTTGTAGCAAGTAATGAAGAAAAGCTTAGACCCTCAGACTAAGAAGACGAGCATGAAAGGAGATATGAGGAGCAGGCCATGGTGATTTTAGGCGGGGCTACATTGGTTAGAAATTCAAACAAATCAAAGAAGAATTATTCGAAATATTCACTACCAAATTCTATAGGATATTCACATTTTAAATGTCCGAATTGAGAAGGAGTAAAAAGTTACCTCAGTACCCATCATGTTTACAGATAAGAATAAAGTAGGAGTTCATTATTCGCATGATGATGCTCTAGTGATAACCTTAACAGTAGGAACAAATCAGGTCAGTCGAATTTTAGTGGATACAGGGAGCTTAGTTGACATCATCTTCAAGGGAGATCTAAGGTTGATGCCTGCCCTTCATGGTTTCGGAGAATCATGTGTTTACCCATTAGGGATAATGTAATTACCTATCACTATGAGAGAAAAGTTATACCAGAAGACTACGATGGTGAAATTTCAAATGGTTGACCTCAGAATGCCTTACACAAATAATTCTTTAGAGGCCCTTCTTCAGAACCACGTAGGCAGTAGAGAGTATTAAGTACCTGAAGTTGAAATTTCGAGTAGGAGAAGGGATCAGAATCATTAAAGGGAGTTAGAAAGAGGCTTAGTCATGCTTTGCACCTCCTCAAAAAATTTGTATTGTTTATCAAAATGTCCTTGGGGAGAAGATCTAGAAGCAAGGGACAACGATTTACAAGACGAATTGCCTATGAAGAAGGTTGAGAGGGATGATAAACCATCAACATTGAAACCAGTAGAAGAACTTGAACCTATCATTTTAAACCATGAAATTCCTCAAAAAACTGTCAAAATTGGTGCCCATCTCTCTAAAGAGCAAAATATAATACTCACAGATATTCTAAGGTAGCACATGGATGTGTTTACAAAAACACATGAAAACATGCCAAGGATTAATCATTGGGTGATTTCACACCGGTTAGCTATCAATCTTCAATGTAAGCCAATGAAGCAGAAGAGGCGACCATTCAATGCTGAGAGAATTAAAGTCATGCACGCCTAAGTCGATAAACTAATATAAGCTAAGTTTATCAAAGAGGTAATTATTCGGAATGGGTGTTGAATGTGGTGATAGTCAAGAAAGCTAATAGGAATTGAAGGATGTGTATAGACTTCATGAAGGATTCGATTAGAGCGCAACGCGCGAGATCAATTCCAGGGCGCGCTCCAGCCGAACTGAATAAAGCGGAGCCACTATCATCACATGGTAAGTGCGGAAAAGGCTTACCCAAGGACTATAGACATGGGTGTTTGTGCATTTTAAAATTTTAAACAATTTAAACTAAAGATCAACACATACCTTATATGTTGATCTTCTGAAATAGACTACTCATAAGCTTGTTGGCATGTCACATACACTAGTTTGACTTTGATGGGTTCTGGTTATCTGGATTCGTGTATGAAAACTCAAAAACAAGTTTTCTAGAACTAGAAAACTTCTAGTTCTTTGTGGAAGAGAGGGAAGAACATGAAACACCTTTCACTATTTTCCTCTTCTTCCTCTTTCTCTCTTCATTTTCTTCTTTCTCTCTTTTGGGTTTGTTCAAAACAAAACCCTTACCCATTCATCAATGGAGTTTTCAGCAGACAAGGGAGAAGAAGAATAAGCACAGTTAGTGCTGTGTTGGGGAAGATTGCTTGAATTAGATAATGTAGTATTCCAAAGTATGTTTTCTACTCTCAACACTTGAGTGTTTTCCCTGCTCAACTACCTTACACCATCCCCACCTGTCCATTTCATTAAATGAACCAAAGCCATCCACTTGCCCACTTGCCTCTTCATCTCATCAAATGATCAAAAGTATTTCATGTGTCAAGGCTTGAGTGGTTGGCTTAAACAAACATCAACTAACTTAATGTATGCTTTATGTATATATATATATATTAATCCAATATTAATATGTATATATAAAGTAAGGGAGAGAGAAAGTATTTATTATTTTATTTATACAATATAAATAAAATATAATGATTTTATTTTAATATTATATCATATATAATTAAATATAATCATTACTTATAATATTTAACATTTAAACATTAAATATAAAAGACACTTGGCAACATCACATGGTGCTATTTGTCAAGTAAGGATCCATTTGATTAAATAATTATTATTTAATAAATAAATAATTTATTTATTAATATCCTTATGACAAAATATCTTTTTCTTTGTTTCCATATTTTTGTAAATCATAATTACGTAATTTGAATTATTATTGAAATATTGCCCATGCACACATGTGCTAGCTCATCTTGGCTAGGAAATTAATTTTTTACAATAAAGAATTAAATTGTCATCCGATCAAGTATCGTAACAATATTATTAACTAACTTAATAATATCGTATATAATAATAACCATCATCATCAAGTAATTGATGTGTGTGATTTCTTGGATCTACCGTGAGCTGGACATAAGTGGATACAAACCCCTTTGCATCACTTCGGTACATCTCCTTACATTTGAAGTTCCCAATGATCATACTCAACCTTTAGCAAGATGTTACGACCCCAGACATAATAAATCCATATAGTCGTACGTGCATATAGTAAATTCCCTTTGCTGTCGACTCCAGATCGAGCTCAATGTAGATGACATCCCTACCTAGGATTTCAAGCTCCAAATATTTGAGCCAGCAGATTCCATATTGATCATCACCTGTCCTTATACACCAATAACACATTACTAGTAAGCTTCTTTCACCAAGCGTGGCTAGCCTGATGTGATATACATAAGTGAACGATATGCCTTAATGCAGATGATAGCCGTGATACCTCAAGTCAAAGGACTAGTGGTACATTAGTATGGCTGTGTGACGTATCATTGACTGTGGATAATTACCCATGTGATTCATCACATTTAGTCACGTTTAGTAACACGTTCTCCAACACATCACCCATTTTTATGCTCTTGAGACATGAGACTCGTCTCCCAACTATTAGTATCCAATACTAATCATTGACAGCATTAAATATGCCAGTTATATAATGTCATAGTCTTATATGGCATCACCTTAACCGGGAACTTATTCGGTTGTATTCAAATCAAAACTCTGTACTCATATTTACAACTCCTTGCAGATAGAGTCATGATATTATAATACATCACGAGATCTCATTTTGTATTATTTATTTAATAAAGCAATTGTAAATATAAAATGATATAAATGTAATTTTATTAATCATAAACAACTTTACAATCAATTATAGAAATATTTATATAAAAAATGATATCTCTAAATCACATGACACAATTGATTTTATGGCATATTTCTAACACTTCACAGATTTGAATAAAGTATTCCCTAAGATAGTTTCTCGCTTCCCCGAATTAATTAACTGGTAGACTCAACAGGAGGTCATGAACTGCTTAGTTTTATAGATGCATTTTCGGGGTATAATTAGATCAAAATGCATGAGCCAGATCAGGAGAAGACGGCGTTTATTACCGACCAAGGCTTATACTGTTACAAAGTAATGCCTTTCGGATTAAAGAATGTAAAAACTACCTTCTAAAGACTGGTTAATCGCGTCTTCAAAACATTAATTGGGAAAACCATGGAGGTTTATCTAAACGATATAATCACTAAATCTCTAAGAGCTCAAGATCATCCGAAATATTTGAAAAAGACTTTCTCCTATCTGAGGAGATATAACATGAAATTGAACCCCGAGAAATGTGTATTTGGAGTCCGAGCTGGAAAGTTCTTAGGGTATATGGTCAACGAGCGAGACATTGATGCCAATCCACAGAAGATCAATGCCATATTAAATTTAAAGTCCCCATCTACTCTTAAAGAACTCCAAAGCCTAACAAGGCGATTGGCGGCCCTAAGTAGGTTCTTGTCTACAGTAACAAATTAGTGTTTCTTTTTTTTTTAGATTATGAAAAAAGAGAAGAAGATTGAATGGACAAAGGAATGCGAGCGTAGTTTCCAAGAGCTAAAACAATACCTTGCATGATTGCCATCCCTAACAAGACCAAAAACAAGGGATGTACTATACCTCTACCTCGCAGTGAGCGATCACTCGATAAGCTCAATTGTAGCGAAGGAGGATGCAAAAAAGATCTATTGCTCGTCTATTATACTAGCAAAATACTATTGGACACCGAGACAAGATATTTGCCTATTGAAAAATTAGCATTGGCACTGACAATAGCAGTCAAGAAGTTACAACTATATTTCTAAGTCTATAAGGTGGTAGTATTAACAAATCAGCCCTTGAGACAAATTCTCCACCGACTTGACCTATCAGGGTGGTTAGTAAAGCGAGCAGTCGAGCTCAGCGAATACAACATCAGTTATAAACCTAAGAACGCAATAAAAGGGTAAGCCCTAACAGATTTTATAGCTGAGAGATCGATAGCAAAACACTTCTTCGTCTATCAAATTCTAGAGGAACATTATAATTAGAAGTAAGAAGACCTAACCGCGTAAGACAAAGTTGAGCCGATCTGAAATCTCTTCATTGATAGAGCTTCAAATGCACAAGAAGGAGGAGTTAGGGTAGTTCTAGTAGGCTTAGACGAGGTCGGGTTAATATATTCCTTGAAATTCAGCTTTAAGGCCACTAACAATAAAGCGGAGTACGAAGTTTTGATTGCAGGGATCAAGTTGGCTCAAAAGTTAGGGATCACAGGGTTGAACATCCATTACGACTCCCAATTATTAGCCAGCCAAATATACAGACAATTTCAGGCTCAGGAGAATAACATGCAAACTTACTTAGAAAAAGCTAAACAGCTCCTAAGCACACTAAAAACTATCACAGTGAAACAGATTTCGAGATCAAAAAACTTCAGAGTAGACATTCTAACTAAACTAGCATTTATCTTTAAGGGGCATATCCCAGCCTTAGCCCCAATCGAAGTACTGGAGCGAAAAAGCACAGATGAAAGTGCTGATCAGCCTTGCATAACTCAGTTCAACTCTTTCCCCAGTTGGATTGAAGAGATAAGGTCTTATATCCAGGAAGGAAAGCTCCCAGAAGACAAGGATAAGGCGAGGAAAATCAAAAACAAATCGGCAAGATACATTATTATTGATAGAGAATTATATAAAGCATGGGTATAGCAACCTATATCTTAAATGCCTCAGACCTAAAGAAGCGGCCCCGATTCTAGAAGAAATCCACCATAGAGTATGTGGAAGCTATGGGGGAGCTCGGTTCATGACTCACAAAGTCCTAAAGCAAAGGTATTACTAGCCAACACTCTCACAAGATATAGTACAGGTAGCAAAAACCTGTTATGAGTGTCAGGTGTACGACAACATTCTAAGATAACCCCTAAAGAGCCTGACTTTTCTATCAAGCCTTTGACTATTCTCTTAATGGGGACTCGATCTCATCCGACCACTACCCCCAGCATGAGCCAATGCCAAGTATGCTATAATTGCCATAGACTACTTCATCAAATAGGTAGAAGTTGAATCATTAACCACCATCACAGAGAGAAAGGTCACAACATTTGTCAAGTATAACATCATCTACCAATTTCGAATACCTCAGGTGTTGATCACAGATAACAAAAAGTAGTTTAACAACTCGAGCTTCAGGGAATTCTGCTCAGATTTCTCGATTGACCTTAGATTTGTAACACCAGCTAACCGAAAAGTAAACAGGTGGTGAAAGCCGCCAATAAGGTCATTAAAAAGGCACTAAAAAAAAGGCTTAAAGAGCACAACGGTAAATGAATTAACAAACTTTTAGAGGTTCTTTGGGCCTATCGGATCACCCTAAAGGTAGCCACAAGAGAAACTCCTTATAGCCTAGTTTTTAGATGAGAGACAATGATTCCTATTGAGGTTAACATACTAACTTTTCGGATTAGCAACTATGACGAGACGTCTAATGAACAAAACTTGCGCTTGGAGTCAGATCTACTGGAAGAAAAAATGAATCAGGTGATGATAAGAGCAGCGGCCTACAAACAAAGAGTGGCCAGATATTACAACAAACACGTTCGACATTGTTCTTTCCAAGTAGGAGATTGGGTCATGAGATAGGTGACTTTAAACACTAAAATACTAGGAGAAGGTGTTCTTGGAGCGAATTGGGAAGGACCGTACAAAATCATTCAAATTCTCAAACTTGGATTCTACAAGCTGGAATCCTCGGCTGGGAATAGGGTTAGGAAGTCGTGGAATGTTGAGCGTTAGAAGTTGTATTACCCTTAGAGTTATTAAAAGTTTGTAACAATTTTTACCCTATGAATAAATAAAGTCATTATCTTTCACTAAATAGCTTCTAAAGAAAGGCATTGACCAGCATAAGAATCCAAGACATGGAAATAAAAAAAAACACAAACATCTTGGGGTAATCTTCTCTTGAAGCCTAAAGTATGGGTGACGCGGTTCTCAGATAATTTACTTCACGTTCCATCTCGAGGTAATAGTATCCTCAGCTCGAATAAGCCCTAAGCATGACTTCAGGACATATAAGAGCGAGAAGGTTCTCGGGTGATCATGTCTTATCTACCTTGGGGTAATAGTATCCTTAGTTCGAATAAGTCTTGAGCATGACCTCAGGACGCACAAGAGCGAGAAGGTTCTTGGGTGATCACATTCCTATTCACCCTGAGGTAATATTATCCTTAACTCGAATAAACCTTGAGCATGATCTCAAGGCATATAAGGGTCAAAGGATTCTCAATATATTCAGCATTCATCTTAGAGTAATATTATCCCTAGCTTAGATAAGCCTAGAGCATGATCTCAGGCCACACTGTTGGAGATATGCCTTAGAACTAATCGTGTTATATGGTTTAAAGATATCATTACTAGTATATTATATATTTCTGTAATTAATTGTAAATTGTTTACGATTAATAAAATGACATTTATATCATTTTGCATTTACAGTTGCTTTAATAAATAAATAATGCAGAATGAGATTTCGTGATGTATTATGATGTCATGACTCTATCTGTAAGGAGTTGTAAATATGAGTATAGAATTTTGATTTGAATATATTCAAATCAGTTTTCGGTTGAGGTGATGTCATATGGGACTATGACATTGCATGACTGGCATGTTTAATGCTACTAAGGATTAGCATTAGATGCTCATAGTTAGGTGACTAATCTTATGTCACAAGAGCATAAACATGGGTGATGCATTGGTGAACGTGTTACTAAATGTGATAAATCACATGAGTGATTATCCACAGTCAATGATACATCACACAGCCGTACTAGTGTATTACTAGTCCTTTGACTTGAGGTGTCACGGTTGCCATTTACATTGAGACATATCATTCACTTGTGTATATCGTACCAAGCTAGCTATGCTTGGTGAAAGAAGCTTGCTGGCAAAGTGTTCTTGGTGTATGAGGACAGGTGATGACCAATATGGAATCTGTTAGATCAAATATTTAGAGCTTGAGGTCCTAAATAGGGATGTCATATATGGGAATGAAATCTCTAGCTAGAGTACATGTTTTCTAAAATGGTGTTTTTGGATATACGAATCTCGTATATGATTTGAGACCCTGTTCCTATAATTGAGTTAGTGGTTTGATTATCTATGACCAAGAGTCTACAATAAAGGGACTTTATTATATGCACGTACGACTATATGGATTCATTAGTGTTTGAGGGTTGTGGCATCTTGTTAAAGGTTATGCATGATTATTGGGAACTTCAAATGCAAGAAGTTGTACTAAAGTGATGCAAAATAGTTTGTGTTCGCTCATGTCTAGCTTACGGTGGATCTAGACGGTCACATACATATTGGTTACTTGATGATGATAGTTATTGCCATATACGATATCATTAAGTTAGTTAATGATATTGTTACGATATTTGATCAAATGACAATTTAATTCTTTATTGTAAAGAATTAATTTCCTAGCTAAGATGTGCTAGTACACATATCTATAGGAAATATTCTGGTAATAATTCGGATTACGTAAATATAATTTATGAAAAATATGAAAATAAAGAAAATATATTTTGTCATAAGAATATTAATAAATAAATTATTTATTTATTAATAATTAAATAATTGTTATTTGATTTATTAATCCTTAATTGACAAATGGTATCATGTGATGTTGGCAAATATCTATTTACAATTAATGTTTGAAAGTCAAACATTATAAATAATGATTACATTTTAATTATATATTATATAATATTAAAATATAATTATTATATTTTATTTATATTGTATAAATAAAATAAAATACACTCTCTCATAAAATATCTTAACTGTATATATATATATATATATTAATATGATTAATATATATATATATATTAAGATATTTTAAGTTGCATTAAAATTTAATGTAACATGAATGGATTTTAGAATCCGTTTATGAGCATGTGACACTTGGAATCCATTTATTTGTTTTGAATAGTGAGAGAAGATGTAAAGCAAGTGTTACTTGTGTTTTGAAAAACACACAACACAATTAGGGATTTTCAATAAAATTTCAATCCCTAAACAGTGTGCTTCTTTTTCTTCTCCCTTCTCTACCGAGACTCCATTGGTAAATGGGTGTGAGGTTTTGTTTCGAATAAAATCAAAAGGGGAAGAAAGAGAAGAATAGAGAGAGAAAACAAGGAGAGGAAAGTGATAAAAATGGTTTTCATGAGTTTCTTTTTCTTCCACAAGAACTAAAAGTTTTCTAGATCTAGAAAATTTGTTCTAATTTTCCATACATAAATCCGAGTAGCCAGAACCCATCGCGATCAATCCAATGTGTGTGTGTGACACGCCTTCAAACTAATGAGTAGCTTGTTCAAGAGATTGACACTTAAGGTATATGTACTTTTATGTGTTGATCATTTTGTTTAAAAAGTTTAAAATTTTAAAATACATATACATCCATATCTTTAGTTCTTAGGTGAGCCTTTCTACATTTGTCATGTGATAGTAGTGGCTCCCTTCTTTACTACGTTGGCGGAAGTGCGCTCGGGAAGCCATCTCGTGCGCTGCGTCTCTGCTGGGTCTGGTCGAATCCTTCACACAATGGGTTCCTAAGTAATCAAATCTCAAGTTTGTAGCTTGAATAAGTTTTGAGCATAGCCTCAGGCATATTGCAAGAATGGTTTTGAGAAGACTAAATCCTCGAACCAGCTCGAAATAATGAGGTTCACTGCTCAAAAAACTCCTCAGATATAACCTCAAAACCAGTTAGAGTACATGGATTCCCAGAAGCAAGAACACCCAAGATTTTATTTAAGTCTTGAGAATAAATTCAAAAGGCACAAGACGCGACAAGTCTCAGATTATCATTAACAACCTCAAGGTAGGGTAGTAGCATCTAAAATTTGTTAAGTATGGAAAGTTAAGTTAGGGAAGACATAGTTCCTACTTGAAGATGTTAGATATAAGATATAAAAATTATAAGATATAAAGATTATAAGATAAATTTTTACAAGTTCTGAGTTATTCGTATGAATCAGTCTAGGACAAATCTCTCTTAGAAGTATTACAAGTTCTGACAATAGTAGGAACCCGTGAATTAGATCAAATATTGAATATTAAAAGGGAGAAGAGGCGAAGCAAAGGCAAAGGCTTATAGACCAAGAAATATTCTATTAATAATCAAATAAAATGTACAAGTTCATTTCGTTACAAAAAAAACTAAAACAAAGCTATGGCTTCAATGGTCAGGTCGGTTGGAAAATCAACTAGAGGGTCAGCTGGGCTAGCAGGAATGCCTTTAGGAGCAAGGACACCCTCAGGAGCAGGGGAAATCTCCACCACCTTAGATGAAGAGACCTCCACTAGCTCGATCATTATGGCGTCTGGCCTTTTGGTGGCAAGGTTAGTGACGAACTCAACAGGAGGCATGTATGCCATCTTAAAGTTGGAATGCTTGAGGAAGAACTCCTTCTGAAGACTCTTTGCCTCGACATGAAGGTTCACGTCCCAGGGCATTGTATAACCAATTCAAGTTCAAGTCCGGATACTAGCCCTAGAACGTCTCTCAGGTCAGGTTAATGCTGTTATTGACCCTCTCCCAAGCTGAGCTTGTAGCATCTTGCTGTTCCCCTCGATTTGTCGACACAAAAGCTAGTTTCCTTGCCTCTTCGTATCCAGGCTTTTTTTGTAGTGCTTCTAACTCTCCTTTTTTAGGCTATTGAGCTCCAACTCCAGGACGCTCAATCTCTTACTAGCCTCGGCAAAGGATGACTCTACTATAGTTGACCTATGCTGAAGACCCTCTTGCTCTTGAGCCCACTTCCCCAAGTCAGATTTAAACTTGGTCCTTTCCAAGACCAAGTTCTTTTCTACCTTTTCGACTTTCTTCTCAATCTTAAATACCCTTGAGAAGTTGTCCACAAGGGCACCTTGCTGCAATGTAATTGAGTATAGAAGCTAAAAATTGCCAACACAAAAGGGTAAGAAACCAAGTTAAGGGAAATTTACTCTTTCCTATAAGACTAAGAGGAGATCAACTTACCCGACCCAACCACTTTAGTTGAAAATTCATCAACGCCTCACCCGAAAGCCCAGCAAGGTCCTCAGTGTATTTGGTCTGATATTATGAGCTTGTGGATTTAAGCAAGGGAGAAAGTATGTATAAAAGTCCCTTTTCCCTGTAGGCAGGACCTCAGGAAGAAGTTCAGGAGTTTCGGCCAGTTTTTTATCAAACTAGCCAAACATCTGCTTCTCTTTTGAGACCTCTTTTTAGGAGCAACAATAGCGGCCTTCCTCTTCCCCTTGCCATTGTTTACTTGAGGAATAGGAGGAGGTGTCACAAGAGCATCTCGGATCACCACTCCTTTGCTAAGAGCCTGAGGTTTACTAGCTTTTGGGGGCTGGCAACATTTGAAGAGGTCGAGGCCTCAGTTTGGCCCTTTGAAGTAGCCTTGGGAGGCTTAGAGGGCCCTTTCGACTTGTTTGCCTTTCGCCAGATGCTTAAACACCTCGAACGGGTCTAAAGCATCACCTTGGGAAGCCATTTTTCTTATGACATTAAGGTCAGGCACTACAGTTTAAACACAAGGAAAACAAGAATTAAAAACATTTACACATTGTAGCTTTTTTTTTAGGCCAATTGATTCTTGGGCACACAGAAACCTATAAGGCCCGACAAGACTAGGTCATCATCAGAGAGTAGAGTTCTCTGGTTAGACGCAAATAATCTAGCCACTCTCACAATTTCTAAGCCATGAAGATTTACCCTGGACAAATCACTCCATTTGATTGCCTTACCAAATAGGCTCGACATCTAGAGGCCAAGGTTGGTTCCAGTCTCCACCAATGAAAAACCACTTATCATTCTAGTTCTTGTTACTATAAGGATTATCGGTAACAGGATTCTATTTATTGGGGCAATTTTAAAGGAAATACCACCCTAGACTCCTTATGAGATTTCTTTTCAATATATACATGTGTTTGATCTCTTCAATAGAGGGAGAATCAGAGATTTGGTGTCATAAAACGAATAAACCAATTAGAATTCTCCAACTGTTTAGACTCAACTGGTATGGAGGAATCCTAAAAAAGGCAAGAATTTGGGAGAAGTAAGGTTGGAGAGGGAGTCTAACACTTAAATGAAACAACTCCTTATTGAAGGTTATCTCTCCCTCAGGTGGATAGCTCAGAAGCTTATTTGCTTTTGGTACCCTGAGATAAACCTCTTCAGGGATATTATAACACCTAGTATAAACCTTTAAATTTGACTCCTTGGTGATCAAAGGGAACCAATCTACCTTAAATGGTGTTAAGTTCTGCCTCATCATAATAGGAGGTGGGACAGGGGCAAAAGCTTGCTCCTTTCCACAGTCATTTCCCATGGAAGCAGCTGCATTGTCAACAAAATTCATCTCTATTTTTACGGAAGAAAAGAAGATAGTTAAAAGTTGCCCTAAGATCATCAACAAATCGTAGAGCAGATGCCTAAGGTTTCTAATCCTAAAAATCATCTAGCAATAGACATAGCCAAACAACAATATTATGAATCTAGTAAAAGGTAAAGAATTTGAGAAGGAATGGAGACTTATTAGTTATCGTTGTTGAAGAAAAGAGCATGAAGTCTTCGTTGGAAGTTTAAGTTTTGCTGCTGATAATATTGCTTGAAACACTTAGAGAATGATGCCGTACAGGTGAAAACAGGAAAAAGTGAAAAAGGTGAAAAGGGAAGCTATTTAAAGAAACATAAGAGCCCCAACCGTCGAGGTATGTTATAGATTAAGGGACAAGATAACGCTGCATCAGAAGAGAAGCTGAGCGGAAAGGATGTCTTTCATTAATAAAAAGAGGGGCAGCCATCATTAGGGCCAGCCAGATCTCTTGAGGCCTGAAATGTCATGATCCCAAGGCCCAATCAATATCTGTCACGTGTGAGAAGCTAGCGAATTTTAAGTTGAGCATTTAAGTCCTCAGAAAGTCACGTTTTTTCAAATCAACCTTTGAGTTTTTGTCTAAAACAAATATTTTTTACTAAAATTAGGGGTCTTGATCTTAGGTATACGGCTTATAATATCTGTGAAGCCCAATAAGCCACGAGCTCATAACAAAATTTCGTAAAGAAATGAATAATATCCCGAGACCTGGTCTAACCCGAGAAGAACTGCCCAGAGGATAACAAGAACCTCAAGATCAGTGAAAATCGAGACCTCATCAGGTTGTTTAGAAGACTTCGGGTCCGAACCTCATTCAGAGGCCACTTCTTGAAGGTCCTGGGTATGACTGACAAAGGTTTTAAGCATGCAACACCTGATGAGGAAGTCTCACATAGTGGCTTCCGATACCTCACTACAATTACGTATCTATAAAGGATTCGCGTCCTTCCTAAATTTTTCCCATATTATTTTATGACAAGGATTCTTAACAAGTAAAACTTTATACAAAATAAGAATCTTAAGCCTGGTAGACACACTCTACACAAAAAAGATACATGATCCCACAAAATCTGAAAACCGATACTTACCAGAAAGAATCTCTGCAATTTTTGTACAATGAGATCTTTATTTTCAAATTCTATAGAATTCTATTATATTTGAGAGACATACATATCTATAAAAAGAGACCAATGATAATCAGGTACGAGCAATAAAACTCTGAGATTATAAACCTATATTTTCCTTAATTTTTTTTTTTTTATAAATATCACAAAGTAAAACCTTAATTTAAGCATTGAAGGGTTTTCGCTAGGCAAACGGTTTTTTACCCCTATAGTTCTCGATTGTGATTGCAGGTTAAGCGAATAGCCAAGTAAGGAAAAGAAAATCGTTGCTAGTGCATGGAGTACGCCGAAGGATTTTTGTTGCATCAATAGTAAGTAATTTTAAATTAATTTGTAGGAAAATTTATATATATCGCTGAATTTTTTTAATAAAATATTATTTTAATTGTCTTAGAATGTATATCTACCAAATTCTAAAAATTAAATAAGGATGAGTAAATTAGGATTTTACTTAGAGAAAATAAATAAATTAAGAGTATTTAAATTTTTAGTTAGTCAATTCATGGACAAAAGAATATAAGGGTGATAAGTGTGCCTTTGCATAAAATTTATAAATTACCACAAATATCAGGAGAGGTATTTGATAAAATCTCTTAGCTAGTAAATTATGTTGAATTTGTATTCTATATTTTTAATCTATTATTTTATTCAATTAATATCATTAATAATAATCAAATTCTTTCATTAAGTTACAACAAATATTTTATGAACAACCAATCAACTTTTAGGTTTAAATTATGAATCTTAAATAAAATTTGAGATTAGAAAAAAAATTTATGAACATACACAAATAAATAAAAATTTGCATGCAATATATATATATATATATATAGATAAATATATATAATATTGATCGATGAATGTGAATTCTTAAATCTGAGAAATCAAATAAATCAATGTTTAATTCTTAATTGAGGAATTAAGTCGAGCTTATCTCTCCCAATCAATTAAAGCCTAATCAATAACCAACTAAGTCATTCCAAATCAAAGAAGCAAATCAATCATCATAAACAAATAACTTTAAAAAAGTATTAAAATTTAATAATATTCAAAATTATCAGCCTAAACCATAACACATACCAAATCAAACTTTCATCGTAACTCTTAGCAAAGAAAGCAAGAAACCTTGTATAATTAAGGTTACAAATGGATGAAAATTTTTTGAAAATATATATCATTATTGAAAGAATTTCATCAAAACCATCATCCCTTATGTCACCGCTTTGTGCAGTATCGTCTTGTCCACGTTACAAGATATCTAATTTCATTTTTGAGAACACATTTGATGTAGATTTCTTAACAAATTGGTGATAAAGAGCCGAGATGAAAGTGCACCATATTCTAAGTTAAAAGAAAGAAAGAAAGAAAGAAAGAAAGATATTACCTTAGTACAAAAAATTATTAGTAACAGCCAACTTATAAATAGTGCCAAAATACCAATAAATTTTAAAGGAGTTTTACGACAAATAAAATTATTTAGAGAGTTAAAAGAAAAACTTACAAGACCACCTAAACCCAGTATGTCTAATGAGTTGCGGCTCTTTTTATATGCCTTCACTACTTATTACAGACACTTTTAAAAACATGTATCAATTAAAATCATACGTCTTTAAGTATCTAGTAGTGTTTGAATATTACACAAAAACATGTATCGAATCAAACATAACCACCAATTATAGGTTTTTGTATTCTTAGAGTTGTCATTTTGTGTTAAATTATCTTGAACGTAATGTATTAAAAATTCTAAGTTAATTCTGAAAATAAAATTTTTGTTACAAGTTCTATCGCAACAAATTGGGTAGTTTCTATGAAGTCTTCACGATTTTTAGTCATATTTTCTAGTTATTTTAGTTAAGGATGAACTTCAAAGAAACTTGTGTTGATAATTCTAAAATTCAATGGAAATAGTTCTTCCTATTTAAAAAGATCTATTGCTTTGAAATTTAGGAAACAAAAATTTTATTAAAAAAAGATTAAGAGTTTTATTGTATTTATGTAACTTTCTCAGTTGTGTGGTTGGCTTTCTTCATGCTAAAAACATTGAGCCTTGCTTGATTTTTATTCTCCTTTTTCTTCTTTTATTTTTCTAAGTTATTCATATATTAATCTATGCTTTAAAGTGAAAAAAATTTAGTAAAAATTATGAGTATAATTTATATTTTATTATTAGCTTAGAGAGTTAGATTTCATAAGTGTTATGAAGATGTTTTTGCATTATTCTTCAAGAAATGAACATTATATTTTTAAAGAGAATAATTTGTACTAGTTTAAGGGAGTTCAACGACATCAAGTAAGAGGATCTTGCTAAATTAGTTGAAGGGATTTCAACGTCGTTAAAGTAAGAGAATCTCACTAAATTGAAGGGATTTCGATATATTAAAGCGAGGAGATTTCGCTAAATAAGTCCGTCTAAAAAATACAACATAATGACAATAATATAAAGAGAGAGTCTTTAGTTTTGAATAAGTTCATTAATGTTTGTATCGTTTGATTTCTTAGTGGATTATTTTCTTTGAGCGTGGCCTCGTGAATTTAGGATTAGAAAATCCGAATCATGTAAAAATTACTTGTCTTCTTTACTTGCAATTTGATGTGTTATTTTAATTAATTGGATAAATTAATTGAAGTTGATAATTACTTATTAAATAATTAAATAACATAATAATAAATGAGTACTTCTAAGAAACACCAAAATCTTTTCATATACTTAAATTGCATAAAATGTATGTAGCAAAAAATAATAACAAATCAATTAAACGATCCCAAAAAAATCCCTCGACAATTTGCTACAAATTTAAAATTTATCTGAAATTATAATTCTAATGTTACATATTTATGTATTTTTCAAATAAATCCATAAGCTTATTGCATTTGCTGAGGTAGCCATATTGGAAAAAATATATATATATATATATATATATATATAATAGAACTTTTCTTATTTCTGGTTGTGGCTATAATAGTTTTTAGTTGATTTTTTCATAAAAAAAATTTCTAACTTATGAAACACCAAATACAGAATCATAATTACACATGCCATATTGCAAAATTGAGCTGCACTTGCAATATCAGTGTAGGTCTTTCTAGTCATATGGTTATGGCTTAACTATATTGCCTATTAAATCTAAAACGGGTAGCCAAGATTGAATTATTTTCCTACACGATATATCTTAATTTTTTGTAGACATTAATATATATGACAATCTAGAGGCTAAAAATTAATCCAAATGCATTTTACATTTTCACCAATTATATTAGGTTTCATTATGATTCTTAACTTTAATTTATGACTTATTTTGATAGAAAATTAACTTTTTTTTTTCATGACTTATTATTTCAGACAAATATTGTAGCAAACACTTTGTATTCAAGTTAAAACAACCCTATAATGACAATCAGAGACAATCCAAGACAAAGAAAAATAATAACAAAGTACGCCTAGATAACAAAACAAAACAAACTAATAAGAGAAATTACTCTCACTTTCAACAATAATAAGTTCAGAGAGAGGAGATTCAAACCTGAATTATTAATGTAATGGAAGTACTTACATAAGAAATCAGAAGACCGACAATTTTCAACAAATAATAGTTTTACTGTCATTATAAAATTGTCTTCAACAATATGCATGGTGATTACTAGAAACCGGACTTTCTTGATAGAGAGCTCTTAATAAATTTGAGATTTATCATAAATTCTTGATATATAATAAACAAATTTCGATCTGTCATGTCTTATTGGCAAATATATGTCTGGCTTTCTATCTGATATTTTGGATCAATAGGGTATTGCATTTAGTTTAATTTTTCAGTGTAGGGAGTTTGAAATTATTAATCAAAATTTCTTTTTATCCAAACTAATTTAGAACATGTTAATAAAATCAACTATGTTTTGGTGGAATCCATTTTGGACTTGACCTTAGTTCATTCGTAGGTGGCTCATATATGTGTATATATATATATATATATATATATATATTTCTTCTTAAAGGTTTATGTAACTAGTGGTGAAGACATATTAGAAGAGTCGCAAGTTGATGGATATAAGGTTTAGGAGGCCTAGTAAGTGTTTCTTAACTCTCTAGTTGTTTTTGTTTGCATTAAAAACTCCTTCCTATAAAATTCTTAATTACTTTTGCTCTCTTTATATTTTTCTTAGAGTGGCTCTTACCTTTATACAAGTTGATTATTGCTAGTAGTTGTGACAAAGATGATTATAAAGTCTGCTTCATGGTATAAATTAGATTACATATGTTCAAATTCACAATTTTATTATATGTTGAGATAAAGAAAGGTTTTTGTCCATGTGCAGGTTTTTAAACCACTACAACAAATATAACCTTTGGTAGAACTTTACTGTAGTATTTTATTTTTAATATTACCAAATGTCTTTCTATAGTAACATTTTGTAAAAAAAAAAAAAAAAGTAAAAAGAGCTACTTTGACTACTCAATAGGATCATTTTATTTTGCATTACATTTTACTTTTAATCTATAGTATATTGTAAATGCCACGGTTAATTTTTATAATGTAGCACTTTAAAAAGTTTACAAATTTATGTTACATTTAGTAATGTTTTTATAGTAGCATTTATAAGTGCTATGTATAATATTTAACAGCATAGCATTTTAGAAAAGGTACAATATAAATGTTAATTTAGTGACAAATAAAAAATGCTACCAGAAAAAAAGGAAAAATATTAGCAGAAAAATTATCTCTACCACCAAATGAAAAAAAGGGCTCCAAAATTATATCTTCTTTGACGTTAAAAGCTAATAAACTTCCAAAACTCATATTTTCATCTCTCCTCACCATCCATACACCAAAGTAAAACCTAGAATCCTATTGTCTCAAAATTTCCTTAGAAATTAAATCACCCAACTATCCCAGTAGCTTGTTGAGCAATCGCATGTCCAAATAGTTTGAGTTTGACAGAAGAAACTGATGGATTTTGATTTCCCTAAATATAGCTTGACGAAGGTAATTCACAAATTTGCTTTTGGTTTTAAAATTTAGTTATAATATATTGTTTTATCATGTTTTATGCTTAAAAAAATGTATTTGTGGTTGATATTTTGCTTGGTTTTGATATAAAAAAATTACTTCCTCCAAATTGAAGAAGACCTAACTGCCCTGAAACTCTAGCTTCCGTGCCGATTGCATACGACCCACTTTTGCAACCGCATCGACTATCTGGGTTGTGTTTATGGGTTTATGTTAGTTATTAATGTAGAGTTTGTATGAATGAATTATTATTTTTTGTTATATTAATGAAGTTTTGTTTGATTTTGGTTCACTAATATTCATTATTTGGTTTTGTTGGATGCAATTATAAATTTGTAAAGGTAAAGTTTGTGAATTTTTTTTGTTTGGTTGATTTATATATGGAATTATGTTTTTGCTTTTAAAAATTACTTCAATGAGGTAGGTACATAAAGTAGTTAATATATGTACTAGGAAAGATTTTATCTTGTTGTATCATGATGATGAACAAAGAGTGGGTATATCTTAACATGTAATGAAATATATTTTTATTACCTATTGTTTTATAAATACATTATTAAAAAGCATTTAGCATTTGATTTGGTAGAGCCACAGATGAATACACTACTTAGAACTTTGTGAAGATGGCTGAAAATAATACTAGTTATCTTGAAAAGATTTTGTGCCATCGTAAAGACTGTCGAAATTTAAGTCATCAGAATGTTGAGGTAGTTTATGAACACTTGGTCATGAAGGGTATGGATCCGACATACACAATTTGTTTCATCATGGGGAACAACTAACAGCAAATGGAAGACAAGAAGAACAGAAAATGTCAGATACATATAATTTAGTTTCATCTAGATACATGAAAGATGAATATATGCTACCTTTAGAAGAGAGAAGAAACGAAGAATTCACATAATTATTGGAAGATGCGTAAACACCTTTATACCTAGGTTGCACCAAATACACAAAATTGTCAGCCATTGTAGCTTTATACAAACATAAAACAGTAAATAAGTGGTTTGATAAGAGCTTTGATGGACTTTTGGAGCTGTTGCATGACATATTGCCAGTTGATAATGTACTTCTCAGGTCCGTTTACTCAATGAGAATTTTTTTAAGACACTTGATCTAAGTTATGAGAAGATCCATGACTGTGTGAACGACTGTTGCTTGTTTAGAAAGAACAAGGAGGAAATAGATTGTTGTCCAAAATGTGGATCTTTAAGATGGAAGGTAGATAAACACTCAAATAAAATAGAAAAGATGTTCCAGCTAAAGTTTTAAGATACCTGTCAATGATACCAAGGTTTAGAAGAATGTTTAGGTCTCATAAAAGTGAGGATAGGAAAATATGCCATCCTATAAATTCTTTAGCGTGGGTTTTGGTTAATGAAAAATGGCCTTCATTCTCAATTGAGCAACGAAATCTTAGGCTAGGCCTTGATGCCGATGGAGTCAATCTATTCTCTAATTTAAGTATTGCATACAGTTGTTGGCCTATAATGCTTGTCACGTACAATTTACCACCTTGGTTATGCATGGGAAGAGAAAATATCATGTTGACTTTATTGATTTATTTACAACCCTTAATAGACGACCTTCGATAATTAAGGGAAATTAGAGTTAATGTTTTTATGCATTCTTTAAAGCAACTTTCAATTTGAGGGCTATTTTGATGTGGATGATCAATGATTTTCCAGTTTATGGGAATCTTTCAGGATGTAAAACAAAGAGTAATTTTGCATATCCAATATGTGATGTAAAACCAAGAGTAAATTTGCATATCCAATATGTGATGGTGATACTTGTTAAGAATGGTTATCATTTATTAGAAAATTTGCAGGGGCTAAAGGCATTTTCCACCACAATCTCATTTTTTTCGCACAAAGAAAGCATGGTTTGAAGGACAATAGGAGCAAGGAACACGTCCAAGGATCAAGGTTGGCACGCAAATTTTAGATGATTTGAAAGATTTTGAAAATGATTGGGGAAAATGAAACGAAACAGGTGTAATAAAACTTCTCAAATTTATCAACTTTGGAACGAATGGTCAATTTTTTTATTTTATTTACCATATTGGAAAGTACATGGCAAAAAATATATTTATTTTAAATATATTTTGATTATGGCCAAATAACTTTCTAATTTATTTTGATTTAATGTGATGGAAATTGCCATTGAGACAACATTTGGATGTGATGCATATAGAGAACAATATTTGTGAGACTATTATTAGTACACTGTTAAACATAAATGGAGAAACAAAGGATGGATTGAATACTCGTAAAGATTTAGAAGACATGTAAATTCGAGAAGAAATGCAGCGTAGTAGATTACGCCTTCCAACAGCTTCATTTACATTAACTAAAGATGAGAAAAGAACTTTATGTAAAAAGTTATTTGACTTAAAATTACTTAATGGGTACAACTCAAACGTTGGAAATTGTGTATTATTAGATGAATGTAAGGTTTTAGGTCTTAAATCACATAATTGTCATGTTTTGATGCAACAGTTATTACCTGTAGCATTAAAATGGCTGTTACCCAAGGGACCAAGAAATACCATATTTCGAATGTGCTAATTTTTCAACAATTTATGCCAAATGACTATTGATAGAGAAGATATGTTAACCCTTGAAGATGAGATCAATGAAGCCTTATGTATTTTCGAAAGGTTTTATCTTTTGGCATTCTTTGATATAATGATCCACTTGCAAATTCATTTACGACATGAAGCACAACTAGGAAGAGCTGGACAATATCGATGGATGTATCATTTGGAATGTAAAAACTTGTACTCAAAGTTTATACTTTAGTATTTTTTTTATAGAATAAATGTCATTTTTTCACAGGAACATGAAGGTTTATAAAGGATGTTAGGAATCATGCAAGAATTTAAGGTTGTATTGTAGAATGATATCTTGGAGAGGAATGAACGAACTTTTGTGGTGGGTTTTTGAATCAGAATGTTGAGTTAAGTTATCATAAATTTTGAAATAAATATTTTTTTTGGTGATGTGATTCTTGAAGGTCATCCAATTTTAGGGGGAACAACAATTTCTTTATGTAATGAAGTATTAGAAAGTGCACATCGTTATCTGTTATTCAATACAACTATAGTGGAACCCTATTTAGAGTAAGTACTTAAAAATTTTCATTATTTACCTTTTGTAATATTGTTCAAATTAAATTTTACTTATTTTTTTTCTTTTAAATTTTTCTCAATTAGGATGAATCTGGAAGAGTTAAATAAATCAAACAAGAGTTTGGAAAAAAAATAAAAGTGTACATTGGAAAAGGCATGTAAATAATTTCTCTTCATGGTTGAAGGAAAAGGTAACATGCTACTTTATTTTGTTCGTACTTTTGCAAAATTTGTTATAAAATTATGATTAGCTTATTTAGCTCATTTTTGTGCATAGGTTGTCTTCTCCATTGATGTAAGTAATGACATGGATGAACTAAAATGACTTTTATATGGTCCTAGAAATTAGGGCATTGGTTATAAGGGATATATTGTTAATCAACAACGATTCCACACAAGAGGAGTTGAAAAGTCAACATAAAACAGTGGAGTTTCAATTCAAGCAACTATATGTAGAGTAAGTGTGAAAGTGTAATACTCGTAATTTTGAAAATTTGTAATTGTAACATTTATAGTATTTAAGAAATTTAATAGAATAATTTGATGTTATTTGGATAAATTAAAATTTTATGTAATTAAAATGAAATTTTTTTAAAGTTTTAGGTTATTTGTATAATTTAAAAAGAATAAGGGTATAATTAAAATTTTACATGTTAAAATATAACAAATTGCATCTTCTTCTTCCCAGCCGGTGTTCACTCTACTTCATTTCCATCAAACTCATTTTCCCTTTTCTCTCACAATTTTTGGCCTTTTCACTTCAGATTTAAGCGATTTTTTTTAAATTTTAATTATCGGTAAGCCGTTTAACACACAAGAAGCTTGAATTTTAGATTTTGATCATGAATTGAAATTAAAGTTACTATTTATTCGAATAATTTATACTTAATTTTGCTTAAAAAAACGTTAGATTGTATTAAATTAGAGTAAAAAATATAGTATTTGATTGAATTTACATTGATTGAGGTGTTTGTGAGAAGAAATTATGGTGTTTTTCTATCGGGTAAATATTTTGAATGTGCTACAGTATTTTTGAATATACTACAGTACCTTTAATTTAAATAGTAATTATTTGTACAGTATCCAAAATATAAACAGTACTGTAGATACAGTAATTCGATATAAACAGTATTTTTCTATAGCAACTCTGCATGAACAATATTTGTTTTAGTAATCTAGTATAAATAGTATTTGTTACTGTTTTTAGATCAAAACCATATTTATTTGCTTAGGCAAAAATGTATAAATTTATGTTAGTCGAAATTTTGAATTAGAATAAGTTAATCATGATAATTCATTGTTGAAAATCGGGTAAATGATCTTAGTTAGTTAAACTTAGTGATATGGGTAAAACTAAGAAATTTTAGACACTAATTTCCATAATATCGCATTTAAAACATTTATATTAATTAATTAAATAGTAGAATATATGATTTATATATTTGTAGTATTAGACTACGAGAATTCGGGAAAAGAATCAAGTTAGGCGGGAAGATCGTTAGTAGAAGTGGTGACCTTCCTTTTGTAGTAAGTAAATCGTACATATATTTTTACTGTTTTTGAAATAATATGACATCTGAACATGTGTTTGAAAATAATATGAAAATTGAAAATTTTGAATGTTTTATATGCTGATATCAAATTCATGAATGATTATTGAAAATAATGTTGATGTATGAATATTTATGAATGAAAATGATTTTATGGCTCTAGTTGTTAATTAATGCTTATTCTAATTTGGCCTGGTCTTGTGTTAAATGCGGGACTTGTGAGTTATTCAGAATTCTGTTTAACGTGTTATGTATGTTTCTGTTATGATCGAAATGGAAAGATTGTCCACTTTAAATGGAATATGTGATCACATTCTGAATTCGGGTTACTGTGGGTGCAGGTTATACTGACTAACTGAGCTATTCTGAAAATGTCTGTACTATGAATTGGTTTTTATGTAATTGAAAAGGTTGAAAATGTATTGATATGTTTAAGTATGTATATTTTGTACCGCATCGACGTGTGCAAACTTGCATGGTTTACTTATTGAGATTATATCTCACTATTTATTTTAAAAATTTTAATTTTCAGAGAATAGTACGTAAAAGTAATAAAAGATGCGTGCAAGGTTAGTTAGATGTAGATGAAAAATTTTGATTATATGTGTAATTAATAGAGTAATTATAAGATCGAGAACTAGTTATATAGATAACTCTTTATATGTCTAAGAAATTTAAAAATTGTAAACATTTAAAAATTATGTAATACTGATGTAGTATTATGCGTGAATTTTAGAATATTAAAGCTAAGTCCTTATGTATGAAAATTATGTACGGAGGGTGTGACAAATGATTTAACATTGAGTGGACATTTAAATTGTTGAAGCAAATACTTTATGGGCAAATGATGTAACATTATGTAATCATAATTGATTAAGTATGAGAATGGGGTGTTACAAGAATGGTATCAGAGTTAAGGTTTGAGGTTTTGTAGACTCTAAGTAATGAGATAATGATTTGAGATTCTTAGATATTAGAAATGATTGAAAATTTTGAGTATATAGACATTCAGATTAATAGTAAACCAAGGTTTGAAATTCAGAAAATTGATGAGAAAATATAATTATGGTAATGAGGGGCAGAGAAGAAAGTATTTATACGTGTGGATACAATATTGATGCATGTGAAGAAAGTATCGATACATGTGAAGAAATGATCGATACTTTGTAAGCCAGAGATTTCAAAATTATTTACGAACTCGTTCATATCAAATCCTAAAGAGAAGGGATCGATACATAAAGGCAAATGTATCGATACTTAGTGTCAATGAAATTTTCAGAATCAAATTTTGATGAATAGATCAATACCATGGCTTAAAAAGTGTCGATACATTGCAAATCAAACTTAGGTTATGATTCTGTAAACTTTGGATTAGTTAAAAAAAACAATAATAATAAATAAATAATGCTAAGCAAAATTTTTTAGTTAGAGTAGTTTTAACTTTGGTATATTTGTGATAATTTCAAGGAATTTATGTTGTTTGGTTTTGGTTTATAGTTATGGTAAGGACAAAGTATGATCAATGTATTAGTATAAATAAAAAGTAAAAATGGTATGATTGGTGGAGCTCTCGTAACGGACTTGGAAATTTGTATATTACTAAAAAGAGAATGAAACTAGCAAGAACTATTCTCTGTTATTCCCATATCGATCTAGGTCCAAGGGCGACTGAAGAAGTGAAAAAGAAAGCCTTCCTAGGAATGCGTGTGTATGAAAAGAGTGTTAATAGTAATAAATTAGTAGTGAGATGTTTGTACTGGAATATGAAGTAATATAACACCTATGACACAAATAGGTGTTGGGTGAAGATATTAAAGGAAAGGAGAAAGGAGAAAGGGGCAAGGAGTTTGGGTCATTTAGTAGAATTATTCCCTGAGAATGAAAAGGAATAGAGAAGGGAGACGTAAAAAAAATTAAAAAAAACCTTAATTACTCTCTCTGATTTTGCAATTTTTTATTTTGTGATTTGATTTCTGTAGGTGTTGAAATTAAGAGTTGCTTATGTTTCTTTTATTGTAATTATGTTAAATGTAGAATGAATTGGGCAATTTTTACTTAGAAAAAGTCAATTGTCGAAACAGCTTAGCTCGACTCAGCTAAGTTTAATTGATGTTTTGTTTTGATTTGATTAGCTTGTATGTGGTATGTTTTGAATATTTTGTAGATTAATTGAGTTTATTGTTGAATGTATAAAGAAATGGATAATTTGTGATTGGGAAATGATTGGTTTTAGTATAATTAACACATTTTTCATTGGAATTTAGGTTGTTATGCTGGAGTAGTTGTGTATTAAGAGTTTTATCAGGTTGGACTAGTTGTTTGAACTGTATTACTTTTGAATGTAGTAGTTAGTGTGCCAAATTATGTGTTTGCTATTGAAGAAAGTGGAAGAAATGTACTGAATTTATCTGCACGTGAATATGTGATGTAAATTGGTGACGGTGCCATTGGATTTAATTTAATGGGGTGTTGGGGGGTGGAGAGATCTATTTTTATAGATGACCTGCAAAAAATTCAGGTAATTGATCGTCTTTTTAGATTCTTGTATGTGTCAGTACGACGGTAGAGAGTTGTTGTTTTGTTGGGTATTTATGGTTTTATCCGGTTAGTGTTCGTATTGTCTAACACGTAAAAGGTTAAAACTAGTCGAGGAAGTGTTATTACTTAAAATTCTAGTTGATAGAGTTTGTTGCTTAGCCCAAGAAGTATAAAGGATATCTCATATTTAATTTATCCTAGAAATGAATTATTTGATACAGAATTAATGGAGTAATAACACAAGGGACTATGTTACTAGTTTTACAACTTTATTTTCTATGTTACATCTGTATTCATTATTTAAATATGAAATTGTTTTCCTTGGTGGCTTTTAGTTACTGTAGTAGAATCTTGCTAATTGTTTCCCTTTACTTTCGATTGATTTCCTAGGCACGTAGAATTTTGTTCCAATTAAATTAACTATCTGAGAACTTTGATTCTAGAAAATATTTTTGATAGCCGAAAATTATTGTAAATAGATTAAGAAGGCTATCAAAAATAGATTAATAATTATTATTTTTCCTAGAAAGTGTGCTACGGTTTGTATCCCCTTGGTGAGCTTAAAAGATTTTAGTCAACTAATAAGAGACCCAAATGAAAATAGAATAAGTGAACGAATCAAGTAAGACGTATAAAAGGACTAAATAAGATATTGAGGCTTGTAATTGGGTCATGAAAGGTATTTCTAATTTTTCATACATTTTGTGATTGTTTATAATTTATAAAATGTTAATGAAAGATTTAAAATTATTGTTTCAAGTTTGTGCTAGTATTAAAAAGGAAATTTATGATCTTTATAAAATGAATTATCTTGGTTATATTATTAACTGGCTTTGATATGATATTATTTATGAGTTTAGTATATAATTAAGAATAAAGTCTAAATTTTATTTATTCTTATAAGAAACAATAAGAAATAATAATTTTATTTTCTGAGATTTATAAGAATTAATTATAAAAAATTATAATTCATTGATTGAGAATAGAATCTAGGTTGCAAATATATGAGGTTGATTTAAGATTTTATTTTATGTTCTTATATGAGAAAATTTTTGAGAAGATTAAAGAAGTATTATGAAGAAGAAATTTAAGATTATAGAAATAATTGAATTTTATTTCTAGATGAAAATCAAGGGTGTTTAAGAAATATAATAATTTTTTTTAAGGTGTGAAATTGATGTTTTAACTTGGATTAAATTTGCAAAGATCTGAAACATTTACTGACATATTATACATAAAGAGGAATACATAGTTTCCTAAGTTAAGAATTTATATTCATTTAATTTATTCAATAAATTTTCAATGATTAAGAAGTACGATTACGAAATTCTACAAGTATAAGATATATTTGTCTCCATGATACTTGGAAGACAAAGTTCATAGTTGAAAAACATATATTTATCAAAGACAATTTATGAAGAAAGATTAACTAGTGAGTTATTTAAGAGATTTCAATTGATAATTTATTTGTATTAAATGTATATTAACGAGAATACTTTAATATGTGTAATGATATTGAATTTTATCTGCAAAGATTTATGATAGTAGACTTGATATGATTGATGAGATTTGTAATTGAAGCAATGTTGATTATATGGATAAGATGATTTGCAAAAGAATTATTCGAGGTGAATAGAAAAAGGGATTTGGTTACTAAGTATAACTCAAATATTATTTTATTAAAATTTTTTATATTAATGAATTTATTTTAACGAGGTTGAAAAGACATGTAAGTTGGTATTGTATTCGTGGGGTTGAAATTCGATTTTGTTTGATGATTAAGATATTATTGAATATACATGTTCGTAGCTTAAATTTGAAAGATTTAGAGCAAGTGATGAGATATTTAAAATCCATACTACTTGGTATGATTTTATATGTAGTATCTAGATATATTAATTTGTAACTGATTTTAAGGTCTATATAGTGGAATTATGAAGTATTATAAGAAGTATGTTATTTAATCATTTAATTTTTAAAGTTTAATATTTTATACATATGTTATTTTATAACATAGAGTGGATAGAGAACAAAATTTTTAACAAATAGTTTGGGTGATTTGGTTTAATAATTTAATTGAGAAAAGTTATTATTGGATGTTCCTAAGTTAAACAATAATTTTGCTATAGTAAGTATTATAGGCTAAACTTAAATTGAAAATATACAATTCTTGATTGATATGAATGAGGTGGTTAGAAGTTTATTTTAAGAATATTAAAAGTACCACATTATAGCGTAACAATTAAGAATTAAGATTTGTGTTTATAAGGAATTTTGCTTAAAATGTTATAAAAGGTTAAGTATGATGTTATCAATTCTATAAGTAGAGGTTGGGGTAAAGTAATGACGCATAATAATTTTTCATGTAGGTATTGGACATTGACTATATTTAGTGGTTTATAACTATATGGATTTTTCACATAGGTCATATATATTACTATGTATGTTAATAAAGTGTTTTGACATTGTGATGGGACAATGGTTGAATATTAAGGGATCAAGGCGATTAGAATAAAGTTAGATTATATTATAAAAATAATGTCTTTGATATCTTAGATTTAGATCTTAAATATATATATATATATATATAATATAAATATGTTGTATGTTATATTGACTTTATTTAATTTATAATACATATAATTTTGTAGAAATTATTTATAAGTTCCGTTGTATCATAGAATAAAGGATGGTGATGTTATATTTTAGAATAAGGGATAATAATAGTAAAGTTTAAGCACAGAGATCATGTAGACTTTAAGTTTAAATATAATGATTAGACTATAAATCAATAAGATATATAATTTAATATTATATGATATTTTTTGGAACTGGTTATTGGAGTTGCGCAGTGGAAGTATGATTTAGTAAGAATGATATTTGCTATTACCATTAACGAATGCGTATTAGCAGAATAGGCTCATTAATTATGTATTAATTTGACTAAGTTACCATACGTTTCAACTAATAGTGGTAATTACAATGAGTTTAATCAAGTACGTCTGTTCAATTACTTGCAATTTGGTGATTTCATAAGATGGTCATATTAGGTAAATGCAAGAGGTACTAATTGAGTTATACATGATGAATAAGATACTTATCAAATTTCAAAAACGAAATTTTTGTAAGGAGGGGAGAATTATAACACTTGCAGTTTTGAAAATTTGTAATTATAGTATCCACAATATTTAGAAAATTTAATCTAATAATTTGATGTTATTTGGTTAAATTAAAATTTTATGTAATTTAAAATTTTTAGATGAATTCTAAAATTTTATTTAGGCCCAAAATTAATTTGGATGAAGGAAATAGTGCTTAGATTAATTTTGACTTTTAATTAGGACTAAAACGAAAGTTATTTTAAAATTTTAGGTTATTTGTATAATTTTAAAAGAATAAAGGCCTAATTGAAATTTTATATACCAAAATATAACAAATTGCATCTTCTTTCTTCCCAACCGTGTTCATTCCACTTCATTTCCAGCAAACTCATTTTCCCTTTCTCTCACAATTTTCGGCCATTTCACTTTGGATTCAAGTGATTTTTTTCAAATTTCAATTACCGGTAAGCCGTTTAACGCACAAGAAGCTTGAATGTTAGATTTTGATCATAAATTGAAATTAGGGTTACTATTTATTTGAATACTTTATGCTTGATTTTGCATAAAAAAAAGTTAGATTCTGTTGAATTAAAGTAAAAAATATAGCATTTGATTGAATTTATATTGATTGAGGTGTTTGTGGGAAGAAATTATAGTATTTTTTTCTCGGGAAAACAGTAATTTTGAATATACTATAGTGTTTTTAAATATGTTATAGTACCTTTAATCTTAATAGTAACTATTTATATAGTATCTTTAACCTAAATAGTAACAGTATTGTAGCTATAGTAATTCGGTATGAACAGTATTTTCCTACAATACTCCCGACATGAACAATATTTTGTTATAGTTTTTAAATCAAAACTGAATTTATTTGCTTAGGCGAAAATGTATAAATTTAGGATAGTCGAAAATGTGAATTAAAATAAATTAGTCATGAGAATTCATTGTTGAAAATCGAGTAAATAACCTTAGTTAAACTTAATGATGTGGGTAAAACTAAGAAATTTTAGACACTAATTCCATAAATACCACATTTAAAATATTTATACTTATTAATTTAATAGTAGAAAATATGATTTATATATTTATGGTATTAGGCTACGAGAATTCAGAAGAAGAATCAAGTTAGGCAGAAGGATCGTTAGTGGAAGTAGTTACCATCCCTTTGTAATAAGTAAATCATGCATGCATTTTTATTACTATTGAAATAATATGATATTTGAGCATGTATTTGAAAATAATGTCGATGTATAAATATTTATGAATGAAAATGATTTTATGACTCTAGTTGTTAATTAATGTTTATTTTGATTTTGCCGGGTCTTGTGTTAAATATGGGACTTGTGAGTTATTCAGAATTCTGTTTAACGTACTGTGCACGTTTTTGTTTGTTCGAAATGGAAAGATTGTCTGCTTTAAGTGGAATATGTGATTACGTTCTGAATTCAGGTCACCGTGCGTGTAGGTGACACTAACTAATTTAGCCATTTTGAAAATGTCTGTATTATGAATTGGTTTCTGTATAATTGAAAAGTTTGAAAATGTATTGATTTGTTTAAGTATGTATATTATGTACCGCAACAACATGTACAAACTTACATGGTTTACTTACTAAGATTATATCTCATTATTTATTTTAAAATTTTTATTTTTTAGAGAATAGTACGTAGAAGTGACAAATGATGCATGTATAGTTAGTTAGACGTAGATGAAAAATTTTGATTATATGTGTAATTAATAGAGTAATTATAAGATTGAGAACTAGTTATATAGATAACTCTTTGTATGTGTAAGAAATTTAAAAATTATAAACATTTAAAAATTATATAATACTGATGTAGTATTGTGCGTAAATTTTAGAATATTAAGGGTATGTCCTTATGTATAAAAATTATGTATGGGAGGTGTGACAAATAATGTAACATTGAGTGGATATTTGGATTGTTGATGCAAATATTTTATGAGCAAATGATGTAACATTATGTAATCATAATTGATTGAGTAAGTATGAGAATAAAGTGTTACTGAAAGACACTACACAAGTTGTTGATGTTGTTTCTTATTATGGGGTAATAAGTGCGATTAGGCAAACAAGGGGCATGGTGTAAGGGTTGAAGATGATTTTACACTTGTTAATCTACACAATGGTCAAAATCTATATGAGAGAGAACCTTTTATTCTAGTATCACAAGTCAAACAAGTATTTTATTTGAGAGAAAATGATATATCTAATTAGTATATCTTACTCATGGTAGCATCAAGGTGATATTATGATTTGGATACATACGATGAGAATGTCGAAACAACTTATGGGCTGAAGGATATGTCAACACTAGAAAGTGAAGAATTTACTAATGCTAGGAGTAGTGATGACATATTGGTGTAACTTGTTATTTTATTTTTATTTTTATTTTTTTGTCTTTAAGTGTTTTAGTGTTCTGTTTTACTTCCTTACTATCTTTGAATTGTATGATGTTGTACTTAAACTTTATTATTATTCTGTTTTGCCTCCTTCCTTGCTACATATATATGTTTTTTTCTTTTTGTTTCCTCTTACTTTTTTCAACAAGTATATTTGCTAATGATTTATAGGGTGTGTATTTTTTAATGGAACATGAAAAAAAGTTACTGGTAAGATTTTATGCTTCTAACTTTTATTTTATTTAGTTTAATAGTTAAATTAAGTTTTTCTTTAACATTTAGTATTTGATATATGCAATGTCCTAATTCAACTACAAGAGGAGGATGTTTACAACCACCATCTAATATCCAAGCAAAAGATCCCATGGATTTAACTACTGCTCATTTCGAGAAGCCACATGAATCAAAGAGAACATTGCCATGGATGGTGATGATAGAATTGAAATCAAATTTAATGGAGAAGGCCAACCTATAAAAGAAGGATTTGCTACATTATCTTCATTCATAGGAACTTTAGTTTGAGAGGTTGTACCATTCATAATTTCATATTGGAGATAGGTTACTTTTAATATGAAAATATTATGGGGAAAAGAGTTCAGGTTGGTTTTAATTTCATAGTTATAAGTGATCATTATTTATCAATCAATTATGAAATTAGTTTTCATTAGTATTTATTTGATTAATTAACCATTTTATTTTTTTTTTATGTAGCTAAGGTAGAAATTGGATCAAGAATAGCAAAAAGTTTACATCCTTAAGGAGATGAGAGGACTCTGAAGGACTTCAAAATCAAGACTTATGTAGAAAAATATTGAATGTAAAAAATGTTGAAGAAAAGATGAAGCTCAAACCTGATGGCATCAATTCATTTTATAAATGGAAAGACTGTTAAAGAAAAAACTAGTAATCAATTTAAGGTATGTATTTTTATATCAACTATGTGCTATTTTATGACATTAGTTTGCTAAACTGACTACATAAAAAAATTTGATTATTGTAGGTCAAAAGTGACAAGTTCAAAAAGATAAGGAAAAAGTGCGTTCCACACACATCAGGTCATACGGGAATTGCTTAGATAACTCATGATACGGTGATATCAAATATTTTTTTAATAGTTTTTTAAAGTCAAATCATTACTTTACTCTAAACCATTTTTGATCTTCAGAGAAAAACCAATGAAACACTTGTATATAAAGTTAAGTTTTGGAAAAATATACACACAAAAAAGAATGGTGAACCTATAAATTTTGTAGCTATTGATTCTATAGTAAGGATAATCATTTGTGTACTTTCAATATTTCATTTTCTCCGATTAGTTTTACTTATATAACATTAAATTTGTGTAATGTTGTAGCATCAAATGAATGAAGTTGAAAAAGATTTTTCTTACCCTACTTCTAGTGATTTGAAAGAAGATGTTGTGTCAAAAGTAATAGGTATAGATAATTCTTATGTAAAAGTATTTGGAAAAGGAGTTACTCTATCAAAATTAACCATTTTATCATAGAAGGATATCATTATAGTTCAAGTGCTTGAGGATCAAGATAAAATGACGAAAGAATAAGCAAAATATTAGAAGTTCTTTAAAGAGATGCAGAAAAAAGTGTTAAGTACAAAAATCTATTACATAAACCATAATATATATATTTTTATAGATAATGCATGTTCATGGAAAATAAAATGTTAATTTGTTGGTTTATAAATGCACAAATTTTTTGTATTACTAAATTCTCTAAATTTTGAAATTTTTATTGAAGATATACCACAGAACCAATTATATCATACAGTTCAGGGATATCATTCTTATGTATATATAATTCGACAATTAATTGTAAACTTGTTTATGATTAATAAAATGATCTTTATATCATTTTGAATGTATAGTTGCTGATATATATTGTATATATAAAATGCAGAATGAGATCCCTTAATATATTATGATGACAGGACTTTATCTACAAAGAGTTATAGATATGAGTACAGAGTTTTGATTTGAATACATCTGAATCTATTCCTAGTTGAGGTGATGTCCTATGGGACTATGACATTGCATAACTGGTATGTTTGATGCTGCCAAAGATTAGTATTGGATGCTAATAGTTGGGTGATCAGTCTCATGTCACAAGAGCATAAACATAGGTAATGCGTTGGAGAACATGTTATTGAACATGACCAAACATGACAAATCATATGGGTGATTATCCACAATCAATGATACGTTACACAGCCGTACTAGTGTACCACTAGTCTTTTGACCTGAGGTGTTACGGCTGCCTTCCGTACTGAGGCATATCATTCACTTGTGTATATCGCACTGGGTTAGCCACGCTTGGTGAAAGAAGCTTGTTGGTAATGTGTTTAGGTGTATGAGGACGAGTGATAGCCAAGATGGAATCTGCTGGCTCAGAAGTTAGAGCTTAAGATCTTAGGTAGAATTGTAATATGCGAGAATAAAGTCTTCGGCCCAAACATGTATATCCGAAAAATTGTTTCGTAGATTTATGAATTCTATATATGATTGAGGTTCTGATCCTATGACTGAGTTAGGGGTTTGACGATACCATAATTCGCACTCGATTGGGAGTCAACAGCAGAGGGACTTTATTACATGCATATATGACTATATGGATTCATTAGTGTTTGAGGGTCATGACGTCTTGCTAAAGGTCGGTCGTGATCATTGGGAACTTTGGTTACAAAGAGTTGTACGAAAGTAATATGAAGGAGTTCGTATCCACCCATGTCCAGTCTACAGTGAACCCATGGGTCACACACATTAGTCGGTTACTTGATGATGATGATATTTACTATTATACAATAATCATTAATTAGTTAATGATGTTGTTCCGATACTTTGATTGGGTAGCAATTTGATTCTTTATCGTAAAGAATATATTTCTCGGCAAGTGAAAGCTAGCACTCGTAAGTGTGGGAAATGTTTCGATTAATTATGAGATATCATAAATATGATTTACGGATATTATATTATTATATATATTGATATATATATATATATATTGATATAATACTTTAATATTAATTAAAGTAATAATATAATAAAAATATCTTATATATGTGTAATGATTATAATGTTGTATTATATATATATATTAAAGTAATATATATATATGTATAAGATATGTGTAAGTGTATGAGTATATATATATGTATATAATGATATATGTATATAATGATATATGTATATTATACATGTACTTTTTCTCTCTCTCGTACACATGCCCATCAATGAGCTTGATACTTGGATTGCTTTTGTTTAAATTGTTGAAATAAGAAGCAAGTCGACAAGTGAGCAAGTGCATAAGTAGATTGCTTTTGTTTATTTAATGAAATGAGAGAAGGAAAGTCGGTTATAATAGTTTTGCAAGAAAACACTCAAGTGTTGAGTATTGATAATAAGCATTGGGATGCTACGTTATCACTAATCTATAATCCAAGTATGAGATTGAGCCGACTCAAGCTTCTTTTTCTTCTATTCTCTCTGCATTCCAGCGAGTGTGAATCCTTGGTGAAGGTTTGGTAAGGTTTTGGTTTTGAACCAAAAACTAGTAAAGAGAAGAAGGAGGCTAGAGAGAGAAAGCTATGGTTTTGGCTTAGTGAAGTTAGAACTGATCCTATAACGAAGTTGGAACCACCGTCACCAACACTAACATGTATGAACCAGAGGAGTCAAGCGAAGGAGTTCATTTGCCATTCCGATTTGTTAAGGAAAGAAGTAAGACTTCTTGACTTTGCATTTTATTTTTATATTTGAAAAAGTTTTAAATACCAAAACATACACATATACATGTCTAGATCCAAAGGGTTACCTTTCCACATGGCCTCCCTAGTGGCGGTGGCACGCTCGGGAACTGATCCTGCACGTTGCACTTCTGCTATAAGTACAAAATAAAGCATAGTTTTCTAGATTGTTTCCTTCAAACTTAGAGTCAAAATAAAGCAAGTCAAGAATGTGGTGATGAACTGAATGCACATATTGCTCTAATGGTAAAAAAGTAATTTGTATTTGAAAGCCTACAATATTTATCTATAAATTTAAATATATGATTTTATTAAATTTATAACTTAGTTATTTCCTTGTGATAGAGTATGAATATGAAGATTGTGAACGAAACAGTGAGCATAAGCATGCTCTGTTTTTCATGTGCAGCGAAAGTGTGACGCGTGAAATAAAGTTTCGGGCACACAACCACCGCAGAAGAGTCTTGATTGTCGTTACAAACTGGCAAAACAGACTCCCTTACGATCTATATGTGCATGCACGTGAATTTCAGTGCACAAACATGCCCTGTTTTGTAAACAAAAACAAAGAAACTAACCTTTAATCTTGCAATCCGAAATAGCAGCTACCTTGTTGCCATAGGTGGTCCACACGTCGATGAGATGAAGCCGGTTCCGGCTAGTTTGGATTGACATGCGTTGGTTTGAGCTTCAACAAGCTTATCACCCTTTCTCTCTCTAACCTTTCTCTTCCTTTCTCTTCTGGTTTCTGTCTTGGTTCACAACCAAAACACTGTACCACGTTTTTGCTTCACCAAGCTCTTGTTGGTTAAATAAGAGCAAGAAGCTTTGGTTTCAAAAACCACAGAAAGGATAAACGAAAAAAACAGAGAAAGAAAAAAACTATTTTTCTTCTTTGCTTGCTTACCCGTTTTGTGTGTATATGTTCATATATATATATATATATATATATATATGTACTAACAAGCTTAACACTTAAGCTTTCTTTTGCACCGACTCCAAAAATATCAAAAGAGATAAAATCAAATGGATAAGTCATGGTTAACCTTAAGTCGGTAGAATGTGTATTTTTTATCATATACATGCATTCCTTCAATACGTATATATACATACATTAATGCATTAATACATTATTAATACATTTATACATTATAACATTATAGATATAATATATATATATATATTAATCAAATTAACATATATATATATATATATATATCAAAAAGAAAGAGAGAGATACATATATATA
>JAXCLQ010046357.1:0-10894 GCA_035584115.1 Cedrela odorata | reverse complement strand
CAGATTATAGACAAATTGAGTTTAGGGTATACCAGCAACTCAACAGAAGCACTTATATGAGACTTGCTGCACATGCTTCTTTGCTGTTGGACATGTAACGATCGTGCACTTTCTCACATTCTGGATATAAAGGCATATCAGCTAAACTGCAGTGGTTCATATCCACTACAGAGAAATGGTTACCACTTGCATGACTGGTCGCTTCTGAATCATCAACCGAAATCAAGTTATGTTGCCGTCCAATTTGAGAATCATCGTCATTTTCTTTGGCACATGGAGCTTCAACATTTGAAACCGGTATGTCATCCCAAAGGGCTTCAAAGGAAGAACTGAATTTCTCCTGAGAAACAAATTTCACATCGAGGATTGATGTTTCAAAATGGACTACGGAAGAAGCATGTGACAATTTGAGATCCTGCAGTACATCTTTGTTGGATTGTTCTTCGGTGACTTCTGCAACAGTGCTAGATTCTGAGTTCAGAACAGCTCCTTCATGTTTAGTATCAGAGCTATCAGTCTGATTTCCAAAAAACTGGTTCCCATTCTCGCATTCATCACCAACAGAAGTGTTCATTTCCTCACTAGCTTCAATACTTTTTATGTCCTCAGTCGCCACCTGCCGTCCAGATGGAGCAACCGTATAGTGGATATCCCCATCCAGAGAATCATCTTTTCCTTCCTCATTATGCTGGTATATGTTATCGACCCCTTCACCCGCTTTCTCATAGTTGTGATCATCAACGGGTTTGATCACTTCCACATCCTTCTCTAACAGTGAATCATTGTTGCATTCAGCCTCATCCGCTGCATTGAAACTGATTGGAGGACTGGTAGCTCTTCCACATTCAACTTCAGATGAAGCTTGTGTGCCACCACTATCTTTCTTGAACTGAAAAATCAGGGGCTTTAACAGCAAGAGCTTGAGTATATTTGGGAGGCTCAGCCAAAGCTGAAGACAAAAATCCAGCAAGTGCGGATGCTAAAGCATCATCGACTGACAAAGCATGTCTTGGTTTATCGTTCGTACAACCTGTTGCAGCTTCCAGTCCATTATTTTCTTCCTTGTCATTGGAATTTGACGAAACAGGACCAGTAACTAAGAGCCTTGAGTGAGACTGACTATCATTCACTGAATCAGCCAGATCATCAGCCGGAATTGATGAAGTGTAATCCTTCTCATGTGATTCTGCCGCATTATTTTCATTGTATTGAAAAGGTTTTCATCTGATTCATGCCAAGAAAATTCAGGCGCTGAAATTCTTGTGCAGCTCCGAAATTCATAATCCTGGGGTTTCTTGAGTTCTTCAAGTTGTTGTTCTACTCTCTGGAGCCTTGCATCGATGCTATTTACGGGCATTATCATGCGTTTTTCAAGCCTCAAAAAGAAATCTTCTATTCTGCACACTCGAGAAACAAGCTGGTCTAGGACTTTTTTGACACGACTGCATGATAAATCAGGCTTGCATACAGTATCTGAAACTTGTGGAGGCATCTCTGACTCAGTATGAGCTAGTATTGCAGCAGCCCCAACTGTTTCCTGCAACTTCTTTTCTGGCTTATCAGCCAAAACAGAATGCAACATTTTTGAATCAGTTGCTTTTGAGACAATTTCAAGGGACTTCTGTTTTTCTTTAGTATCAAAAGTGTGATCACCTCCTATTTGACCAGCACTTCTTGTTTTGGATAACTGCAAAAGGGTGGGCATAAACATTGCCATGAGAGAACTGCCAGCAGGGTTATCCATCTGACCCACTCAGTTTTCTGAATCAGACGGCTCAACAGGATCACCAAACACATAGATTTCATCAACGAATATGCATCCTTTATTCTTAAGTGAAAGCATCCTGAATGTAATGGACGTGCAAGGGTCTGCATCATTGATCTCTGCAGTAGCCTCATACAAACTCTGGAAATTTCTTCAATCACTAAAATAGTATATATATATAAAAAAAAAAAAAAAAAAAAAAAAACTCCAAGTACGCTCCTAGATTTTGTCTATATTCATTAACAACCAACCTTGCCCGCAGCAGCGGTTTTGGTGAAATTCCTATTGCTGTTGACATTTAGATTCCCTTCTTAATAAACTAAATAAAAAAGTCAAAGTTACATCTTGCGCCTATTGGCCACTGTAACCAGTAAACATAAAAAATGCAAAGAAACTGGAAAAATAAACAAGTCCACCCGATGGAAAACTAACTAGTAAAACATCATAAATGCAAAGAAGAACCTCTGCTGGAATGAATCTACATGAGTGCAAATTTGATACCTGTATGCTCTCTCCTTGCGCTGTGTTAAAATTTGATGGCAGAGGACTGCTTCTAATATCAAGTTGAGGAGAATCAAGGGCTTTCACTTCAACCCATCCATCTTCATCGATGTTCAAATTACTGTCATTTTTTGTCTTCTTTTGATCCAAATCCTTACTACTTTCCGTCAGAAGTGCTGCAGCTTCTTCAATACTGGGGGTGCAAAGCACTTCTTCATCTCGAGTAGCAATGCCGCAGCGAACTGTACATAGATACTCATTGCTACTCTTCAAATCAGATGCATATTATATCTCGTACACTCTAGCAGCACTCCGGACATAAACCTGCCGCACCTCATGTTTTTGCACAAAGGTAACTGTAGCAGAATTCATTCATGACAAAGAGAACATCTAAGACAATTAGAATAATAAATGCAAAAATTGAAATTAAAGTAGACGCTTTCTAGAAAATCAAGACTCAATCCACGCACTTGTACTCGTCAATAGCAGACTTAAGCAACAAAAATTCGTTTTTATGTAATACAGAAAATAAAGCTCATATTCAAATGAAGTAACTAATTTAATAATTACATTAGAACTTACTGGTGATCTCGCAGGGGGAAGGATGAGATGAGCTAGGGTAGAGGATAAGAGGAGATTTAACCGTTGAATTGTTGCCAGTGTTTTGATCACCATCGTCATCATCGACGGCGGTCGGAGAAAAAGAAGACTCGAATTTGAAGGAATCTATGAGAGATCCATCGGCGATGGCCCAGTTCGTTGTCGAGCTCCACGAAGTATCGCATTTGCGGTTATTGCTGCTGCTTTTCTGATTGTTTTTGATTTCGATTGATTTAATGAACAGAAGTTTGTAAGAGAAAGTAAGGGGCAAAAACTGTAATTATAGTGAATGTTTGAGGAGAATTATATTATCGCAATCAGATGCACGTGTCCAGTGGTGATTGGTTAATGACAACCGCTTAAAAGGAGTTAATTGTAATTCAACTACCAAAACAAAATATTATTGCATTGCAGGAAGCAAATAATAAAGGAAAGGCATACAGATAGAAGCAAAGGTTTGGATTTCCATTAGAGAATAACATTAACTTGTACATTACATTAATTTTTTTTTTTTTTTTTTTTAAAAAAAAGAAAAACCCCACAGAAAGATCAACCAAATTTCTTCACTTGTGGCAGATTTTAGCAGTTGGCATGGTGACACAAACTGGGGAATAGAATTTCCTGGCTTCTGGGGTTCCTGCTTTTGGCCCTGCCGCCATTGCAATTCCAGCAACAGAGCAAACAGCTGCGGCCGCGGCAGCAAACATCAGATCCCTCCTCCCATTGCTGCACTCTGTTTTAGCCTCAACGTTCAGCCTAACTTTTTCTCCTTCAGCTCCTCTTGCTGCACTTGCAATGATAAGTCTCCGGCGAGAAGCTGCCGGAGCCTGGATGACACTGTTGGCACCGCCGATAAAGTAGGTTGTCATGGTCATCGATGCCATTTCTGCAGATTCCTCTGTTTTCGTTTTTTCTCTGTTTCTAGGTTTATAGTTTATTTGTTTGCTCTATGATTCGAGCTGGTTATAGTATTCGAAAAGAATAGAGAAGCGTTGAATCAAGATAAGCTTTTGACCAATCAAGTGTTCCCACGTAAATTGTGCTGTCCAGGTGGGAGCTAGTGGTTGTCCAGAAATTTCTCTTCTGGCTAAGAAATTCAGAGCCCATTGTTTGTGATCGTGTATATATCTTCAGCCTTCTGGATTTGGGCCACATAATTATGTAGAAATAAGACCCAACATAAAAAATAAAAATAAAAATAAAAAATAAAAAGATTCATCCCACCTCATTCACAATGATGGGAGAAACAGAACTGTAACATTGGTAAAATCATCCGAGAACACGTATGCCTTTACATTCTGCATTTTAGATGCAATAGTTTTTTACAGTAAAATGTTGAAATGTTTGTATCACCACCAAAGGGTACAAAAGGATTTTGGTTCTGTTCCCTAATATGTTTCATAAATATTGTTACAACTAGACCAATCAGGCACTGTTAAAAAAATTGCAAAGAATACATATGAACTTGAGATCTGAAAAGAATTAATGGCGATGATGAAATTCTAGATCCCTGTCAAAGCTAAGCATAGAGTACCTCTAGTTCTCTTGCCTCATATGGAGGAGGCAGCAAATCGTGAACATCTGCAAAAAGATCTGGACGACCGAGTGGGGCCTCTACAATAGGTGAATCCAAGACAGAGTCGGGAATTGCTACAATGGTTTCCTCAAGAAAGGATTTGATTGTCTGCAATATCCAAAAACTGTGATACATTATTCTGCTATAAAGCAACAAATGCAAGAGCTCATGGAAAGTTATTCAAGATGAAGCACTTCTTAAAGCTTTTTTGGTTTAGGATATCATGCCGACCCCCAACATCTATTGGTCTCAACCTCCATTTAACGTCATAAATTCATGAATTAGTACCAATTTTCAAGTCCATAGATGTTTCTGAATGCGTTATTGAACCTATTCTTCTTAGCTTGAGCAATATGAGCTTAGAGCTATTTATATACCGTGCACTGTTGGAAAGCAGCATTAGCTTTGCGCTTCCACAGACCATTTCCTGGCTCTGAACGAAAGAAGTGGAGTAAAGGCTGCATCACATGTAAAAGTTTGTTATGAAGGGACTAAATTTGAATAAACACTAACCATAAAAGTCCCGCTAGGTAATGACAAGAACTAAAAATGAGAAAAGAAAAAGGGAACAACTATTTGTGGCACTGCCCCCTATAAGGTGGCAGATAGAAGCAGCTATTGTTAGTAAGAAAATCAAGTATGTGCAATGAAAAGAATGAAGTCATAATCCAGTATAAGCAACCAACAATAGCCCTACCTTCATCACATCCCGGACATTGGGTCTATTACTACCATATGTTCCTAAAATGGCATCCCCATATATTTGGTACTGTCCAATGACCTAAACAATCAGAACAAAAAACAAAAAAGTAAGTCAATAAAATAACTGAAATTGAGCAGGTGAATCTATTAAGGAGTCAAACTGACTATTGAACCTGTCGGCGAGTCAGACCACTACTTGGTGCACCATAAATTGCAGTATCAACATGTCTCAAAGTATACCAAGGGCTGTAAAATTCAGTCAACAGATCAGCCACAAGCAATAGAACAGAGGAAGGTCTCGATTACATTCTTTCAACTTTTGTTATTAAATTTGAACAAACAGAAAAAATCTAATGAACGAGACCAGCTTCTAAAGTTTATGTTTGTGTCAGAATTATCCATTATACATACTTCTGGTATGCAGCACGTCCAAGCATAACACAGTGAGCACCTTTCCTTCTTGCAGCAATTACCTGTAATGTGAATTTGTCCATTAAAAAAGGAAAAGGGAATAAGGAATCAACAAAACAATTCTATGAAGGCAGGACAAAATACATTCCCAATTCCAGGAAACTAGACTGTACATCTCCATAACCATGAACTGAAAATAAATAAAAAGGTCAATAACTCAAAATTCTCATAAATCTCACACAGGATAGTAATACTCAGATTACAGAACATGAAGCAGTGAGTGGCATGAACCAAGACATCTTGTAGGCCAAGCAATAAAAGGGAGAAAAAAGGATTGGAAAACAATTCACAAAACTCCAAGGAATTTGGCATTGGCAAATACCAACGCAGAGTATTGGATCAGCATCAACATTCCCCTGTTATGTCTCAATAGATGAAAAGAACGGTTAGTTTGACAAAGGTACCTCATCAACTGCATTAATGCCTCCATTTAGTGTAAACATCAAGTCTGGAAAATCACGCAAGAGGGCATAATAGTACTCATACCTGCACCAAGTAAAATCTTTTAGTCATACATTACACAAGTAGTAGCAGACCTCCAATAAAGAAACAACAAGTTCATCAGCAACCTTCTCAAATAAATTGAACTTAAGCTTAACAAAAAAAGTAAATATGTCAAGCGCATACTTCAGAGGAGGAATTGTTCGATTTTCGGCTGGGCTAATGCCATTGAGCAGTGCCTTCCGTGAATGTATAATAAAATGCCTTGTTGGGGATAGGGAAGAGACTTTATAGATAAAATCACCTGCAAAGAGGGCAGGGGGAGTCAGGATACAATCCCAGCAACCTTAACATAAGATCCGAAAAAAATATCAGCAGTAAATTGAACCATAGGCACAATTCTCCTAGTCCAATTAGGAACAGAGGTGTGGATTACAGATTTTCTGATTTTAAGAAATTGGATTAAACTAGCATGCGAACAAAGTCATCCATGGGAGACATATCATGCAACATAGATAATAATTCCATGGCTACAAAAGAAACAAAGAAAATAGGAAGGCAAAGAAAAATAAATACGAAGGAGAATATTGTGCAACAGTGTGCTATCTGCTTTCCAGTCAGAAACTTCAGTCAGTAAATTTAACTTCTAAGTGGTGTTTTCATAAATAACCATTTCAACTAGGGTATCCCTTAGTTTTATATTAATCCAGGAAGCTGTATGGTTAACCACAATCCTTCCCATTATAATCCCCTTCACTTTTCCACTCATTCACCATCCTATCCAGGACAAGCTACAGTTTTTACATGTACTATTTAATTGCTTCCAACTGTTAATAACAAAAGACAGAACTTAGCAGGAAGCCCATAGCAAATATCCATTGAAAAAACCATGCAGAAACATGAACTGAAAATTCTTGCTATTTACTTCTTAATATCTACCCGTTCCATGCATAGTTTCTTCTGCTGAAATGATGTAAAGTTTTTAAATGAAATAGCAATCTAAATTGTCACCCTCATTAAAGAAAAAAATGTTAATAAAATGACTTACAGAGCTCATTGTATGAATCGTGATCATCGACACCAATTCGGCATTTGACGCTGACAGGGACATTTGTATTGGCAGCAATTACTGACATTGCCTCGCCAACAAACTTTTCTTGTAAACACCAAATGATTCTATAAGAGCCCATTGGCAAAGAAATCATTTATAGTCAGCTTGAACATGACAATTCAGTCAGCTAACATACCTTGGGATCAAGCATAAGACTAACACCAAAGCACCCATGTCCAGCTACTTTTGGACTAGGGCATCCACAACTGGTAAGCAGGAAAATAAAAAATAAAAAAAGAAGCCCAAGGCAAGTGAGAAAAACAAAAAGGAAGCACAAGAAATAGGGTAAAAAAAATTATACAAACTTGAAATTGATTTCATCGTAGCCATATGGATTGGCCAGTTCAGTCGCTTTGGCCAGGTTATCCAAATTACTACCACCAATTTGAAGAACAATAGGATGTTGTTCTGGAGAAAATGCCAAGAATCTGTCCTGACAGCATAAACAAGATATATAATTATATATCTGTGCTAACAACAAAGTAAATGAGCCAAAATCTCATTAAATTTAAAAAACAAACCCATTATCGATAAGGAAGACACAGAATAGATCAAATCAATTTGAACTTGTACTACTGCATGCTCAAAGAATATTAAGTTCATTAGCCATTACATTAACTAGTCCACTTGTAACATGAATCTACTGCTTGAGAATTTGAAAAAATATATATTCAAGGTTCCTCAATTCTCAACCTCTACTGTTTTCCGTGTTTCTAGCTCTCGTATTCATGGGAAATCATTTTCGCAATAAATCACAAACATCAAACCATTAATAAGCAAATAAAAGAAAGATAATAATGTTGCTGATTCTTCTTTTTGGTCCTTCAAAGACAGAAAATTCAATAACTTACCAAATTTCCCTTCTGATAAACAATTGTCTCAGCTGCAAGCATCTCCGTGTAGAGCCATGCATGCTTGGAAATGAGACGGGCAAGCGTCCTATAATGGTTATCCGTCCAGTCCATCATCGGAGCAACACTGAAAATCAAGAAACTCAAATCAATCCATCTTTTAAGGATCAAAATTATAGAGCATATAAAATTAAAATATTTAGATACCCACCTAAACCAAGGAGGGAGATGGCGGCTGCCAACCATCTCAACTTTAACATCTAGTATATTTTTATGAGTATTAGTAGATAAGCTCCTTGAATTATTCGATTTCTTGCAGCATATATTTAGTGACAATCTGTGATGTTTTTTCAGTATAACAGAATGAAACGGGGTAAATGAAGTAATCAAAGAATACCCTGCAAAGTTCACCATCTCTCTAATCAGGCATAGCCTTCTCCTCTACGTACCTATTCATTACATAAAACTATAGCTTACGTAAGTAAGCACACACAGCAACGCCCAGACAATTAACAACATCTCTACCTATATAAACTTGCAAAAGAGTCAATGGATTAAATTTGATTTACCAGGGCATTAACCAAAGCCACCAGAGACACAAAAGAGGTTCTTAAATTTTGCTTATACGAAAATTTACAACTCACACACTACTTTATGTTAAAGCTAAAACAATAGGCTTAATAAAAGCATACAAGAAATTTTCACTTAAGATTTAATACACTCACGCACACACAAGAAGAAACGGATAAACAGAAGAACAGTACACGGGAATAAACAAAAATGTACACAATCAAGTTCCGTAAACATCTTAACTTACGAACCACAGAGCCAATCTTACAGCCAAAACGAAGAGAAATCAAAGGAACATTTAATCAAACGGAAGAGGAACAAAAACTTAAATGTGGATTTACGGTGCAAATATAAATAAATATTAATATTAAAAGACAGACAGAGAGAGAGAGAGAGAGAGAGAGAGAGAGAGCGAGAGGAATTAGGGTTTACGTGGAGTAAGATACTCGCTGCGGCCTGCGGGAACTAATGCTGGCTGCAGTGACTTCAGTTCAGACCCGAAGAAGATAAGCAATTTTTTTTATTTATTTTTAAGTACAGTTTTCTTTAACACCGCATTAAATAAAATTCTTTTTTGGACTCCAATAATCCAACTACAATGAAAATAAGTTGGGCCGGGCATTGGGCCCATACTTTACATGAGTAAAATGGGCCGGATCGTTCTATCCAGGATCGGCCCATGAGCGCCAACTGATGGTGTCATTTCTGAACAATTTCAGTTCAGTCCCTAAACGTTTTAATAAATATCATACGTTGAATAATGTGAAGAATTACTTGTGTAAGATGATATTTTGTTAAAATAAGGGGACTAAACAGATAGTTTTTCTGTGACATTCCTGTGGTGAGTGCTGGAAAATTTAACAGACGACCACGTTCATTATCACATTTCACATAATTTCAATGGTAACTCTGAGCCTCAACAATTCGACAAGAACAAACTCCCCAACTCTTCACTCTCACAAACCCATCTCTAATTTCACTTGCTTCACAAAACCGACAAAAATCCCCTTCAATTTCTCCACAAAAAACCCGCCAAAACTTCACCATTTTCAGCCAAAGTCATCAGTATCAGAGAGTTCACTCTCGGTGCCAAAGGAAGCTGAAACTGACGATATTAAAGATGACCCAACTCAAGAACTGAGCTATCTTGACGAAGAAACAGATCCAGAGAGTATTACAGATTGGGAGTTGGATTTTTGCTCTAGGCCAATTCTTGATATTAGAGGACAAAAGATATGGGAACTTGTTGTATGTGATAGTTCCCTTTCACTTCAGTATACAAAGTACTTTCCGAATAATGTTATTAATAGTGTCACTTTAAAGGATGCAATTGTGACAATATGTGATGATCTTGGCGTTCCTATACCAGAGAAAATACGGTTCTTCAGGTGAATTTTATGGTAATTTTTACACATATAGTTCATATATCTGCTTTTATGTGTATTTATATTTGAAAGTTTTCATTTTATATGGTGGATAGATTTGTTTGAGGTTTACAGGTCACAGATGCAAACTATAATAACAAAGGCATGTAAAGAGCTTGGTATAAAGCCGATTCCCAGGAAACGGGTGAGTACGGTTGTGTTTATAAGATTCTTGTTATTTTCTTTTCTTTTAGAGAAGTTTTCGATTTACATAAATGGAATTGATGTAAGTGAATTACAGACACATTTAGCTGCTATGCTGTTGATAGGTTTTAATTGGTGTTTGAAAATGCCATTTAGAGAATAACTCATTGCATGAATTTGAGATAAATATGCATTTCTATTCGAGAAAAAGTATGAAATGAATCACACTGTTATATCTGTTTACGATATTAAGCAAACTGCTGTGAAGTTTTAGTCTGGAAAAGCCTTCAATTTTGGAATTTTATGTAATTTTCAAGTTCTTCTTGGAGATTTTTAGTCATTTTTGCTATTGAAGTAATACTCAAAAGAAGTGAAACTCAATTGAATTCTTGTTGCATGTTGGTCAATCCTTTAACAAGGTTTATCCATATGATCAAAGTTATCGAATCAAGCTACTATAAGAAATGAAGTTTGCCTTGATTTTCTTCTTGGAAATGCTTCATTCTATTTACTGTGTTATTTATGGTTGCTTTATCATTGTTGAGTGTCTATCACTACTTCTGTGGTTGGAAGAACGCTATGAGACATTATATACACGTCATCCTGGTTTTCAGAAAGGATCTAAGCCACTTCTGGCATTAGATAATCCATTTCCTATGGAACTTCCAGACAACCTATTCGGAGAGAGATGGGCATTTGTCCAATTGCCCTTTTCAGGTGAAGGCATAGCTCTTTACC